>VZTL01012547.1:1098-16290 GCA_013400535.1 Scopus umbretta
GGGGGCCCAAGAACCATCGGGCCGGCGAGGAGACGGTGGCCGTGCCCCTGGAAGAGGCCGAGCACCAGTGGCTGGTGATGGTGGCCGGCGGGCAGTGGACCCAGCAGCTCCACGGGCTGCTGCTGGGCGACGCCAGCTTGGCGGCCCGGAGGGACTTCATCTCGGGCTTCACCGCCCTGCACTGGGCCGCCAAGAGCGGCAACTGCGACATGGTGACAAATATCATCCGGGTGGCCGAGAAGGGGGGGGCCCGCGTCAACGTGGACGCCAGGTCGCACGGCGGCTACACGGCACTACACCTGGCCGCCATACACGGCCAGGAGAAGATCATCACCATGCTGGTCTACAGCTACCACGCCAAGACCGACCTGAGGGACTACAGCGGGAAGAAGCCGCACCAGTACTTAAAGGAAGGGGCCTCCTCCGCGGTCAGGCGCTTGCTGGGGGACCCCAGCCTTCCCCACAACGCGGAGCCCTCCATGCCCATCAAGAAGACCACAAAGCTTGCGGCTTCAATCTTGAGCTCCACTAGCACTTTCCTGGGGGTCATATCCGATGACATGGCTTTCTGCGATCTCACCAAAGGTTTAAGGAAGCCCTCGTCCTTAAACAAGCTCCTGGCTGCCACTACAGGCCCGAGGAGGAAGCCAAAGACCAGAGGGGGCTTCCCTTCATACTCCTCCCTCTCCGAGGTAATGGAGGAGGAGGAAGAGGAGGTCATCGTGAAGCGCAGACCCGTTTCTGAGCTGTTCTTTGGCCACTAGCCTCTCTACCTTCGTGGGATCAAAACTGTTTAATAACGTGACTGGGGTCTCGATTTTCTCTCGCTGAGGCAGCTTGGATTTCTGCTCTCCGCGTCTGTCTTTTTGGATGTTTAACTAAGTCAGTGACAGGGTCTGGCTCCAGCGGCCTCTGGATGAAACCCAGCTCACAGACACCTGTGGAAAGGGAGCTGCCCAGGGAGTGTCCTAAACGCTGTACGTACTGTCATGCTGATGTATCGGTGGAGACCGCGAACTTAATGGTTGAAAAACTGAAACAACCTCTGTGTGTGTAGACAGGTTAAAATGCTTAAGGCGCAGCCTTCGCGATCTGTGTTCCTCAGCTGGAGAGCAAAAGCAAGGTAAAGAACTGCATATTCTACACTGTGAACAGCAAGCTGGTAGCCGGCTACTTTAACGTGGCTTGTTATATAGCGGGCTTAAATTATTAGAGGAAAGATGCATAGTTTTCTATGATGTTTCTGAATATTTTGGTAACAGAAGAGGAATATTTCTATTTAAAAAAATTGTGTACTTTTTCAAAACAAAGTTTCTCGCTATCAGAAATACTAACATAACAATCTCGATTGTTGCCTAAAGCATTTCATTAGCTGAACAGATTTTAAAAAATAAAACAAACCCAAGCCCTCAGCACTCAAGTCACCATGACCTGTCTACCTCAGTTTGAAAGCCAGGTTAGCATTTTAAATCTTTTTCTTTTTTCCTCTTCCTGAAAGACTTTTAAACCAGGTAGTACTAACCACACATCTTGATGATACTGTGAACATTTAAACTTGGCTGTAGTTCAATCACTTAATCTGAATAAAAACCTTGTTGATATTTGAGAATGAAAAACTGAACTGAAAAAAACTGTGACTCGGATCCTGCAGAGTTTCTGAGTAGCCAACTGGAAACAAAGTTAGGCTCGTATGTCAGATTCTTTTTATTTAAAACTTGGCCTTTGCTTTTGACCTATTTACAATAAATATTTATAAAAATTGGGCTTTATGTTATGTTAGGTGTTTCATGATAGAATGTCTGCATGACCTCTTAAAGCAATGTTTATCTCAATAGCATGACTCGGTGACCTAAACCTAACTCTTCTTCTTTTCTATTATAAACATAATTGTTCTATATATAGAACTACACATAGCTCCCAAAAGCATGCTAACTGCAGGTTAAGTAATACACGCGCAGTGAGATTATTATTTTTATTATTATTACTATTTGGGTAAAGTTCATGCGAAGAGGCAGAGCTAAGAACAGAAACTGTCCGACTCCTGGGGCCAGTCTGCCAAACCATCACGTTTTTCTCTAAAAACATAACTAAAAAACCTATATAATTTAGAGGTGACAAAGGTGATGGTAATACTGCGCTTGCTCTGCTTTTCAGCCTCGTCAGGTGTTTTGGTTTCCTTACCGAAACACTTGTTTGCATGCTTTGCCTCTTTCCAAGTCAGTGACTTCAGGAATGTTTTTTTTTTTAGCCTTGAATTAAGCATGGTACTTCTAATTGGCTGTAATTGGCTTCTCCCAAATGCAAGGAATGCTGTAGGGCTGCGCTGAAGGTGGAGGCACTGCTCTCTTTTACTTTAAAACCCTGAAGTCCCTGGAGTTGGTGACATTCATTTCATCATCAGCAATTGCAGAGGTCTGACCCATCTGCTTTCGGAAGGGACGGGATTATTCTGCACCGGTCTGCTTCCGTATTGAACCAATTAAGTTGTTAAGCAAATGTTAATGATCAAGCACCTCATGACTTCTATATCTGGAGTAGGGTTAAAAAAAAAAAATAAAATCCTATTTGCTCCGTAGCTGTTGGTGTGACCATTGACCAGCGTGGTCATTTGAAGCCTTGATTTGTGCTGCACTGTCAGCCCACAGAGTTCCAGGGGAAAAAAAAAAAAAAATCGTCTGTCGCTCTGTTTTAAAAAGTCTTTCCGAGCTTACTGACATTAAACGCTTTTTTCTCCTGTCTTCCCTGAAACCACTGAAGCACGCGTACGCGTTCATGTTGTGTCTGAGGCACCGGCAGGACTGATGCTGCCTGGAGAAAGCGTTCCATTTCTGCGTGAATGGGACACACTCTCCAGTTTGCCTCCCTCTTACCGGGAAGTTTGTTCATTAGTTACGGATACATGCCTGATACCTGTTCAAACCACACAGCTGATTTTTAGTGCTAATTCTGAGTAAAGCCTACTTGAGTCAGAGGCAAGGTTCAAGGACAGAGCGTTTTCTGCTTAAAAGCACCAGCTGACCAGCCTGGAAAGCATGGTTATGACTTCACCATGAGGGAAGTAGGGAGAAGGTTTCGTTGCTTCCGTGTTGTTGTGTCAAGGGAAAAGCAAGAAGTCATGGCTGAAGTGAGACTTCATTGCAATATGTATCATCAAGGAAATTCTGCGCTACTCCTTCCTCGGAGGCATCACTGTGATAGAAGAACACCCAGCAACAACAACAGAGCCCTTGTCCTTACAGCGTTGCCCGCGGAGGCGCTCGGAGGCTGGGTAGGGAGGTTGCAACACAGAGGTGGGGAGCTCGCAAGGTCTGGTGGGGTGGGCCGGGCTCTGCCCACAAGTTTGTGCAGTGACTCAGCTCATTCCTCCTCCTTGTTAAGCAGATTAAGGAAAAGATAGTCTTTAGGCAGGCTGTGATTAGTATACCCAGTGCTGTAAGACTTCAGGTGCAAACAAACACTGAGAGGTATTCAGAATGCGCTGCTGTAATCTTACAAAAATATATATTGCCTTTAGTATGAAGTAAAACCAGTCCGTCGGCCTTTCTGGGTTTTGGTTTCCTATGTTGCCGTTTACACTCTGGAAGGGACGCTGTAGGACGATCACGGGAGCGTTTTCCTGGCGGAGACGAAGGCTAGGACTGTTTTATGAATCCCTCAGCTTCATAGTTTCTCCTTAATTTCACTGCGTCAAGCCCAAATCCGGCTGAAGGCAGTAGGATTGTCACGTGAATGAAATGTGAAGTTTAGCCAGGATGCTTTCAGAAGCGACGGAGCCGAGAGGAGGACTGCGGCTCCCGTCGGCGCGCTGGCCCAGGGCAGAGGCTGCGCGGCAGCGTGCACCGCGGGCTGGGTGAGCAGCCTTTTGAACCTCTGGCCCAGCCCAGAGCCGGGAGCTGCCTTCTGCATCATCAGGGCTGATTGCGGGAGAGGATAAAAACAAAAAATCCTAGCCCCCGGGCTCCGCTCCTGCCGGGTGGAGATGGCTTTTGCGGTGGGGGAAGGCTGGCAGCTGCCGAAGGCTGGGGATGGAAAGTGCAGGTAAGACGCAGGACAGGGATGCAGGAGCTCGGGCTTGTATTTTGCCTTGGTTACTAGCCTGCCTACTTGCCACGTCTCAGTTTTCCTGCTATAAAATGGAGATAATCACCTTGGTCATTTCTTTAAAGCACACAGTTAGTACTGATACTCCAAATCAAAATCAAGATAATTTTTTTAGACCTGTAGGCAGCACGAGCGGCGTCATCCGCAACCTGTGAATGCTGCGCATTCAGTGGAGCGCCTACGCAAACGAAACTGGCTTGAATTTTAGTTTAGCAGCTTCGGAGATCAGCAAAGCTAATGTTTGCCTGACCCCGGCTCAGTCTGCCTTTCTGAAGACAACTCGGTTTGTCCATTCCTCGGCACATTTTGGTCTGAGGAATATCAGCTCACAAACCTGCACTGAAGAGGTTTGCAAACAAGCTTCAAGCTGCGTTTCTGTACAAAGGGACAGACTTTGTCCTCCCGGATGCGTCTGTTTGAGCAGCATGAGGCAGCGCGGTCGCGGTCAGGCTCAGATAGATTTTTGGCTGTCTCCATTCCCTTGTGGGTGCGGCGTACAACCACCCGTTCTACAAAAGCCCCGGGGAAACGCCGCTCCTGCGCTGCAAAGGAGTCGTTACGAGATTTCGGCTTCATCACAAAAAAGGTCCAGCGGAAGAGTAACTGCAACAGCCCCAGCGGGAGTTGCAGCCACCAGCTGAAGGCAGAGGAGGCCTCTCGAGACGGTCCCCTAATTCCCCATCGCTCGTCCCTTCTCCTCCCGCTCTGCACGTGTCCACCGCGACCTACATTCCTTGGACGCATTTGCCTCCTGATTTGCATATTAATCTGAGTAAAATGGCAACGTGGCAGTTTTTGCTCTCCCCAGTGATTTGTACTAATGTGGGACCCCCCCCAAATTAAGAGGTTGTTAACAGGGACTTGGCCGGCACGTAGCGTGGACACGAACAGCGTGGCGTTTGTTTGTTGCGGGGGGGGAACAGGGACAGAGCAGGACGACACAGATCAAAAGCTCTGCGTCCTAATGAGGAACATGCATTTTCTATTCCAGTTCCAAGGTTTATTTCACTAACTTGTACGACGAAGCAAATCATTAAGCACATCTAGCCTTTCTACTGCGTGTGCGACCCCCGAACCGAACCGTCACCAACTGCTGGTCATTGATCGGTGGTGGCTGGTCACCTGCTGGCCCTTTTGGAGTGAACCGCCAGAAAAGTCCCATCAGGAGACGCTTTCTGGGATGATGCTGGCAGTGGTCAACTTCCCCTTCCTAGACAGGACTCCGGCTCTGTGTTTGCCCCAGGTAGAGCAGTATTCTTTTTCTTCATCCGAGAGTACGAGTTTCCAGCCAAAGCCAAACAACCATTTCCCAAGAGGAATTCCTTTCATCCTGCCCCATTTCCTTCCTCCACCTCCATCCCCATCACCTTGAGACCTTCCAGACAAGGTAAGAGGCCCCAGCTGCGAAGCGCAGCAGGCACTGCGGGCTCACTGCTGACACAAACCAGATAACCTTTATTTTCACTAGATAAAACACAACGCCCAAATGCACAAGCCCTGATTGTGGTATCGGGGTGCTGGGTCCCCCCCCCGGCGTGCTTCCAGGCACCGCGGTTGTCCTCACCCACTGCCGAGAGCATCCTGACACTGGGGTGCTCCAGGGAGCAGGGGGCTTTGCATCCCTGACTGCCAGAAATGCCCCCGCAGAGACCGCAGTCCATGAGCTTTTGCCCCATAAACAACATTTTTAAGGAGCGCGCAGGCGCAGATGGACTCAGCACAGCCACACCAGTAAGGTTCACCAACACGATCACAACAACAAACTGCAGTGGTACAAACAGACTTTCTCACCGTGTTTTTTGTGTTGTATTGTTTTCCACCGCTCTCCTGCGGTCGTTTCCCCCTTCGCAGCGAAGCACGGCAGCTCCGCTCCGGGCTCGGCTCAGCTCAGGGCCGGACCAGCTCGCTCCTCTCCAAGCAGCCGCCTGTCCGTGCACCTCTGCTCTCTGTTAGAGGCTTTAGCCCATCGGTCAGAGTCACTCGGACCTCTTTTTCTCCCACCTCCAGCTCGTGCTTCCCACTGTGTGACACCAGGTGACACTGACCTTGTGCTCAGGAGGGAGCAGCCGGACCCCAGGAAGGGGTGCTGGAGCCACCAGCCCATCAGGAGCTGTCGCAGGGCAGGGATCTCGGGAGGGATTGTTTCACAAGTGGTTCCTTCCTGAGCGTGTTTGGGATGTTCTTGTTCTCACATCAGGGGCTGAAGGCCATTAGAAGGACACCTGCCTGTTTGTGCACATTTTTAGAAGTGTCTCCTCAAAATCAAGACTATCTGTTCAGCCCATATTTTCTCTCCATGGATTTGTCTATGAGATGACTCAGCTCCAAGGCTCGTGTGACATTTTAGAGTCTGATAACCTTTAATGCCTCTCTTCGTTTAGCAATGAAATTCATGTGCTGCTTCTTGAGTGCATTTTGTGAAACCCAGAGGTTGCATGATTCCTACAGCCTGATTATTCTTTAATGTATACGTGGGCTCCCTTCAGGCATAGAAGATTAGCTTTGCAATGCTGCTCTGAGTTTATTTTTAAAATTTTATTCAGATGGTTGCCATGAATTCCCAAAGCAGAGAAAACATCCTTCTGCTTATTAAATGCGACTCTCACAAGCACCAAATAGATCTTTTGCAGAGTACATGACATTAACCCTGCACCCCTCCGTTCCTTAATTAGCTCCACATGCAAAAGTCCCACAGCCTAACGCCCCAGGGAAGAAAACGAGGCCGGGTTTTAAAAAAAAAAAAAAAAGTAAAATTAAGATCCTTCAATTTAGTGCCTGAGAGGCTGAAACAGCAGCTCCTGATCCAGCAGTGACTCCCACACGGTGCAGTGGGTGTTAAATCAAATTCTAAATGAGCCGCTATGTCTAAAATCCCTGCAGTTGCTGCCAAGACACTGTCAGGTGGGCGCGATGTGCTGGCGGCTTCCACTGACCGCTTGCTCTACCCCACACCTGTAACGCTTGCTCATCTCTGGCTCTGGGCAGTAAAAGGTCTCTCTTTCTCCCGAAATCAGGCCCACCTGCTTTTGCTTAGCAGAACATAAGCTACTGCAGTTTCTTCCCCCACACTGCTTGTGCGTGGATGGCCAAATGAGTTACAGAGATCGTTCCCGGAATCCCACCAGCCTCCCCGCAGCCGGCACACCCCACGGGGGAGATCTAGGCTCTTGCATTTTGCCTGATTCACCTTCTGCCTTCTCCTCGGCACTATTATTTTGCATTCTCCTGGATGCAGCTGTAATTAATTCATGCAGACAGCTCACCGCAGGTCTGATAGCAGTCCTCTCATGGCGGTGGGGTCGCATTACCTTCTACCTGCGTACGTTAAGGAAGCACTAGGCTTGCAGGCTGCAGCAGGTGACTCCCAAGCGTTCCGCTGCCTGCGGCTGGGCAGCAGCAGGGATTTCCTGCCTGCTCTCCCCGGAGGGTCTGGTAGCAGGGACCTCCTTCATTCATAGAATCACAGAATCATTACAGTTGGAAAAGCCCTCTGAGATCACCTAGTCCAAGTGTCAGCCCAAAACACCATGCCCACTACACCATGTCCTGGAGTGCCACATCCCCACGTTGTTTGAACCCCTCCAGGGATGGGGACCCCACCACCTCCCTGGGCAGCCTGTGCCAATGCCTCGCCACCCTTTCAGGAAAGCCATTTTCCCTAATATCCCATCTAAACCTCCCCTGGCGCAGCTTGAGGCCGTTACCCCTCGCCCTGTGGCTGGTTACGGGGGAGAAGAGCCCAGCACCCCCTCAGGGCACCCTCCTGCCAGGGGCTGTGGCGAGCGATCAGGTCTCCCCTCAGCCTCCTCCTCCCCAGGCTGAACAGCCCCAGCTCCCTCAGCCGCCCCTCACAGCGCTTGTTCCCCAGGCCCTTCCCCAGCTCCGCTGCCCTGCTCTGGGCACGCTGCAGCGCCTCAGCGTCCTTCTCGTGGTGAGGGGCCCAGGCCCGCACACAGCACTCGGGGTGCGGCTGACTTTGCGTTAGAAGTGGCTCAGCAGGTCTCAGCGCTGGTGAACTGCCAAGGCCCCGAAGCCCCGGGAAGCCAACAGCTTTCCAGGGCTCTGGGGAGCAGCTGGGAAGAGGAGCAGAGCGTTAAGGCTTCCCTGGTCTAATGGGTGCTGGGCAGAGGGCAACCTGGTGTCATCGCTGGGGAAGGCACAAATGGAAGGCTAGGAGTAGTGGTATTAATAGTAATAATGCACAAGCCCTGCCCAGGGTTTCACTTCCATAATTCTTACATTTGCAAGATTTGCTACCTTAAGAAGACCACCAGTTACTGCTCTTTACAGCTCAGGTGTTAAACTTGTCTTCTGCCCGTATAGGGTCAGAAAAAAACCTGTCTGGAGCAGCTCTCTGCATTTCTGGGCTTCTGCGCTCCAAGAGGGAGGAAAGGAAGGCAGGAGAAATGGGGAGCTGCGTGAACTCGACAGCAGCGGTGCCGGCCGAGGCCGGGGTCGGGGTCGGCTGCCTCCGCACTGCAGCCCTGGCAGACGCAGGCAGGTACTTGGGGTTTTGCTCTCACCGTTGCTGCAGGAACCTGTGGAAGGAGGGACTGCAGCTGGAGAAGGGAGAGCCTGGGAAGGCTGTAGGAAATCTGCCTGTTTATAGAGCTCTTCAGACAGCTTAGGCCGGAATACGAAGCCTTCTTGTCTTACTCCCCAGAAGAAAGTTAAGGGATTATCTGCTAAACTGCATGACTTGAAGTTGGGAAAAAGCTGCCACATACGCAGTGGTTATTGGTATGGGGACGTAATCAGTGCTTTAAATACTAAACCTGAAGAAAAAAGGCAACTCTTCTCAACCCCGCTTTTTGAATCCCCAAATAGCATTCAAAAGCAGGTACTTAAACCATTTCTCGGCTTCACTCTGCACTTCGAAAGACTACAGCTGATCGGAGCGGAGAAGGACGCTTACCGTATGTAGAAGTGGCTGAGCCGCAGGATGATTCAAGGTCTCACCCACCGGGACAGCCTCCTGCAAGCCCCACAAACAAGCTCAGTTTGCAAGCTCTACTTCGGAGAAAGAATTTTAAGCGGATAATTTAAACTGACGTGAAGACAAGAACATCACCCAGGGGATGTGGACCACCCGCCTGACGCGGTCCGCTCTGCCAGCAGCTGAGAAGGAAAGAGCATTGGCCTCTCTAGCCGGAGTTCTTGGCCGGCACATGCTGCCTCAGGGCCACTCCACGCTGCCAAAAGGAGATGCAAGGCCGTCTCCGAGGACAGAGAGCATCCCTTTCTCCTGCAGGTAATGGCTGCGATTTTGAGCAACCAAAGAGCCTTCACCAGTCTCGGAGGTACACAGGGCTGCTCCTAGCTATTAAAAAGGACCCTCTGTGAAGCTCTTAAGACCGGATGAGATTAAATCATTATTTGCATTTGTACATCAGCCTGTGTATTTAAAAGCCCACATCTTAGTTTGTCGGTGTGCCAGGAATGCCGCGCATGACTTAGGCCTAGTGTGAACTACCACCATTACCTTGGGCTTGGCCCTGGTAACAAATCGGTAACAAAATGATCAGTATCAAAATCGAGACCGACCTGACAATCCAGACCTGCTGATGCTTTGGAAACGGGGTTTCTGCTTGCCAGCAAAGAGGTTTTGATGACATCGCTGTATCCATGTTTGACTTTGCCTGAAATTCACACTTCCAACAAAGTAACAAGGAGCAGAGATATGTGACTTTTTGGATGACAGACTGAACATTATTTCTAATTGTTGCTCTTCGAAGCATACCTGTGAATGCCCGTGTGGTAGGAGCAGCAATCATTGTCCCCGTGACACAAAAGACCAAAAAGATAAGAGAAACTAAACAGGGCAGACCATTCTTTCCCTTAAAGGTAAGCATTAGCTTCAGTTTTCCTCAACTAGGAATAGTAACAATAGCGTGCACCTTCAAGTCAGGCTTCTCAAACAATACAAACAGCTCATTTAACATAGCTCCTATTTTTTTAAATTCTCCATTGATTCCGCTAGCATCACTTCTGTGATTTTAAAGACCGTTTTCAAAAGGCAGCTTCCAGATTTACTTATTAAAAGCCTGTATTTACGGCCTTTTGAGAATCACCGAGCAGATCTACCCACAGGATCTACAGCGTCTGGCCATTTCCCCCACGTATTAAGGCAATAACCACAGTGCACACGGCAGCTTGGTCACTGCACTCCTCGAGTTGCTTGTGCCCCGTGGACAGTGTTTTCAGCAGTGAGCACAATCTATTTTGTTCAGATCACTGGAATGAGATGTTAACATTCACAAAACTGTCCTTTGCTGTATAGCATCTACTTGCACACTTTATTGCAAATATATTCACTGATACTTGGTACAAATCATAAAACCGACTTCGGATGCCAAGTCTTTGCAGCCTTACTCAGGGTACTATGCTGTTTCTCCTGAAACGTGAGCAGGGCTATCGATACGAGTACTCCTGCGTAAATATGCAAAACTTAGAACAATGCTTCGTTGTTGGAGTCTGGAGAGCACCTGATGCTACACTAGTTTATTGTGAAGAGAAAGAGAGAGCAGGTGACAACCTGGGAGCCTGGCAAGCTATTTGTGCTTTATTGTGCTGTCCTGTAACTCCCAGGCCACTTCTCATTTCGCTCACGGGCAAGGGCAGCACACTGCACCCTCTCTGGTGCCCTCTTTCAGCAGGCAGGAGTGTGGGCAAGTTATCCTTAACAAACGTCGCTCACGCAGGATGCATACAGTGGTCTCCTTTTTGTACGCTGTCATTTCTTCAACAGTTCATGCATGTTGCCCAGTGGCTAAACTCAGGTGAAGAACATGCTCTGAGGCAAAACGGACCCAAACCATCAATTGAAACCTATCTCAAATTCCCCAGCCTGGGTGGTTGGTGTTTATTGAAAGCTCACGCAATCCCAAAGGAGGAGATGCCTCAGGAATGGGACAGCTTCTCTCAGTGGTGATGACACTTAACTGTACTCAGGGCACAGCCCACTGGTAAAACATTTCTCGATAAAGCCCAACATCATGGAACTACGAACACCTATTCTGCCTGTGGAAGAAACCGCAGCTGGATTAGTAACTGCCTTGTTCGTGGTCTAGGTATGTAGCTCAGACGGAATATTGCTGTCACTGAATACTTAAACACAACACACTCAAATTTTAAATATAGCAACATCACTGGTTTGACTCAACACACAACACTAGTTTGAAGGATTTTTGCCGAGGGATTTATATAAAGCCTCATTGAAACGCAATAATTTCCTCCACTCGTCCCACCTGCCTCGCACTGCAGCAGCGCTTCCCCGCCACGTTCAGCACTTCTTGTGCATGCTGACAATTGAAAACTACCTAAAAACAAACCCCTGAAGGTGCTGCTTGAAAAGCAAACTCTTCGAAAGCGTAGCGAGGACTTTGCAAATGACTGTGCAGGAAAAAGCTCAGGGCTTATCATGCCCAAGAGTGTTCATTCAAGCTGGCTTCATCACCGATCGGCTCTTTTTGATGTCGGTGAGGCCACCCTTTCTTCTGACCTCCTAAGACCCACTATTGAACAACCTACCAGGATTACACAGAGCCAGGAAAGACTCATGGATGGCAACTGCCACAAAAGGAAATAATTATTTTCTTCCATTAGAGTGTATTTTTACTCTGTCATACGTACAAATAGTAGAAACGAGGAGTTTCACTGAAATGGTCCATAACATTTCCTATGGCTTTGTGCAATCTCCAATTCAAATCTGAACACCCACATCAATTTTTCATTTCAAACACTCAACCCACCCACAAGAGGAAAAGATTTCTATCGCTCTTTTATTGAGATTATGTCAATCTGGAAACAGATGGACAGACAACAAGAAGGGAAAATACACGCCAAGTTAATAGGAGCAACACATCCTATCAGTCATTTCCAAAATGCAGTCTGCTACATACTGAAAGATGCTGTCAGTTGGCC
This sequence comes from Scopus umbretta, assembly GCA_013400535.1. Taxonomy (NCBI): domain Eukaryota; kingdom Metazoa; phylum Chordata; class Aves; order Pelecaniformes; family Scopidae; genus Scopus; species Scopus umbretta. Next base: position 13,123 of record VZTL01012547.1, read on the forward strand.
CGTCCGAAGGGGGAGGCACGTCCAGCGCGTGCCTAGAGCATCCCCGGAGCATCTAAGCACTTTGTCAATGCTGTGGCACTAACAGGATTGCAAGAATTCACCAAACTGAGCCCAGTGCAGCGGGCGCCTGTGGATTTCCAGTGAAATGTCACAAATTACGATGTGTAAAAATGGATGGCCTGTTGGTAGGTATTAGAGGGGGATGCTTTTCTCGAGATTTTCTAATTGTTCTTCAAAAAATTTAATCTGCTCTTCGAGGTCCTTCTGTTCAATCAGCAAGGAGGTCTTGACTTGAACAAAGCGTCGGTAGTCCTGGAGCTGCTGATCAGTCAGGTATTTGGCAAGGATACCAGAGACCACTCTCTCCCTGCGATCTAGATTCTCTTTCAGGTCTTTTGCATCTTCCCGCTGCCTAGACAAGAGCTCGTGCCGTTCGTTCAGCGATTGCTAATAGGATGAAAAAACAAAGCAGCACACTATGAAAACTCATCATTCCTGGCAGACTCTAGATCTTCATTTGGAAGCCACAGTTGATTTAGTTTAATTACTTCCTCTTGTGGGCTTTGCGTTCCACATGAGTTTTTTCTCGAATGAATTACTCATTCTTGTGGCTTGAAAGGTAAAGACACCCAGTAAAACCCATCAAGGCTCACTTCTTCCATGCTGCCCTCAGGAAAAAAAAAAATCAATATACTTAACATTCTGGTAATTTTAAAGTATCCTGTATCCATCTCTGTTCATAGGAGCTCTTTAAGGCATATATCTTTGTATTTTGCGAGTTGCGTCTGGCCAGAGTGCCAATGTCATATTAAAAAGACAGCGTGACTTCTATTAAAAGGTATAAATAACTTTGATGCAGACAGTAACTGTTCATCAAAGGTTTCTTTTTAACAAACCCATGAAAATGAAGGCCTGCCTGTTCTACAGGATTTTAATACCTTTCACATTTCAGTTAATTCTTTCAGCTGTAATGATTCTCACAGGGACAGCACTGCTGGAAAATGCCCAGTTTCAGGACCATGTCCATAAATATACCACAGAGCAACAGCCACCATCGACACCCTACTGGTGTCAAAGATTGAGACTGCTGGTTTTGCTAACATCGGGGCAATTGCAGCGACTGGGAGATGGCTGTAAAAATGCTGGCACGTAACCAAGTCTTTATTGAGCATGTTATTCAAATTCTTGAATAAATTATTTTTGCATATTTACTATGAACAGTATAAACCCAACACTAAAAAAACAGCAGCCACTCGCCAACCACAAAGTCTGTTGGCCAAAGTCAGCGTGAAATGCTGCTCAAAATTAGTAGGGTTAACACGACTGACATTTTGCAGCGGGTAGATCCCGATTCTCCGTATCACGCCGCATGGCAGGGCTCTCTTGGTGCCCTTCTGCATGTGAACTACGATAAACCTCTGGAGCTACAGCAGCAGCACAGCTCCAGGAAATCCCAGCTTTTCTAACCCTGCACTTTTCTAATTTCCAAATGTGAGATAACAGCAGGTATTGCATTGTTAAAAACATGTCTAATTAGGACAGCAGGAAAGCATGACTCCTGGGATAAATTTGGCTTGTCTCCTCTAGCAAAGAAGAGACTTTTCAGACTTGAAAAGACTTCCTGGTGACGAGAGACAATTCCTAATTTTCCAGCAAAACTGGCTAGTTGAGTCAAACTACAGGGAATTTTATCTCAAGTTACAACCTCATCTTCTTCCTGCTTGCTATAATTAAGACAAGCCCATTAAGTGAAATATGATTTCAAAGGTAGTAATTACCGTGTTGAAATTACCAGTGGGGGGGGGGGGGGAACCCCACCCACCCAACAGAAAGCCCTCTGAAGCACAGGTTTGGAGCTGCTGCGCAGGGAGCAGCCCAAGGGTTCGGAGGCCACCCCTCTGGCTCGGACCCTCTCAGGGTTCTGCTGCTGCTGCCACGCCGGCGCCCAGCTGCAGAGCTCACTCCGCTCTTCTGTTCTCCAGCCCCGAACCTGTGGTCCACCCCAGAGGTCCTCTCCGCTCCAGCCGTGGAGACGCAGCCCGTCGCGTGGCACTCAACGCTGCCCGGGCAATGGCTGGTTGGGATTCATGTTTAATTTACCACTTGCGTTTAGAGCTGTCAGACAAGTGAGGCGAGCACAGCTCCACCTGGAAAGAAGTTAACAAATTAAATACCCTGCTCGCTTGTCACTCACCTTCTCCTCAGCATCTGTATTGCCATCGATCCTCCTCATGGCATTTTGGACTCGGGCAAGGCGGCTGGACAAGCAGAGCAAGAGGCTCACAACCTTCTCCAGGTCACCGATGAACATCATGTAGCGCTCAAACTCATTGGGCTTGCAGACGTCCTGCACCATTGCCTCCAGCTCCTCGCCTCGCTCGGCGCACTCCCTGGCTTCAGAGAGGACGAGCTCCCTTTCCTCCCACAGTGTCTGCAGCTTTGACCGGAGGCTGGAGATGAGTTCCAGCTGCAAAGGGGGGAAAAAAAAAAATTAAAAAAAAAAAAAAAATCATAGAAAGCTGTTATTGCCAAAGAGAATCCATATAATTTCTAGAGAACGGATTTTCCTCACATTGTCTTTGCCAAATTTTAGACTTTTAAACTAATTTTAAGCTCTGTGAAAGAAAAGGAAAAAAAAAAAAAGGAATATTTTCTAAGCTGTACTTAATTCTCAAACTCTGAAGAGCAAATTACTGGTAATCGCCTTAACTGGTGATATAATCCCTAGCTCAGAGAGCTTCCAATCGGTCAGAAGTGAGCTGCAATAAAGATTACAACATGATTACACATGGTTATGCTCCAAGACATGAGCATGAAGTCACAGCTCTATTACCAAGCTTTACAAGAACTGACTGGAATTTCATTTATAACATGCACAGAAAAAGTCCGTTCCACGGGTGATTCGAGCAAGGCACAGCGCCTGGGTAGCGAAGCAAGCGGAGGAGGCCATTTGATATGGAAACGTTGATATGGAAAAAGGCCCCGAGGCCGGAGCGGGAGAAGAACCCCATCAGCTTTTTTGGAAATCGGGCAACGTCACTGTGAACAGGAGCAGCAGTTAGACAGTGGGCAATGAAAAATATCACCACATGCACAGCAGGAGCTGTTTCAGGAAGGCAGACTGTCATTACCTGGGATGGAGCACGGCCAGGTTTCTACGGGAAAAAA
>VZTL01012551.1:15449-26462 GCA_013400535.1 Scopus umbretta
AGAATGCTGTGGGAGACAGTGTCAAAGGCTTTACTAAAGTCCAGGTAGATAACATCCACAGCCTTTCCCTCGTCCACTAGGTGGGTCACCTCGTCACAGAAGGAGCTCAGGTTGGTCAAGCAGGACCTGCCTTTCATGAACCCATGCTGGCTGGGCCTGATCCCCTTGGTTGACTTGAGGGCAGCAGTAGGACAGCCCTTTGGAGACAGTGCAAACCCACCTGTGAAACTCAACACATTCCTGACCCAACAGCCCTGCAGCCATAATGGTCACAGAAATGTAGAGAGTAGCAGCTGCCATCGCAGGAAACAACCCAAAGTGACACCCCTATAAAGAAAAATAGGGATGGTGTATCTGTGAAAGGAAATATCAAATTTCTATCCTTTTTCCCTAGTTTCATGAAACTGCTTGAGTACATGGTGGCTAAATCTCCTTAGTTTTGCCAAGGATATCAAGTCTACAGAAATGTTATGTCACTCTTGACCTTGCAGTTGGTAATGATAATGCAGCAAGCACATTGGAACATAGTTTAGTCATAAATAAGCTGGCCCAAACGTGTTGGTCTGTCTATACAAACCAATGCTATGCAGAGAGAATGTCCTGCAAAAGAAGTGTACTTTCATTACTCCAGCATAGTCCTCTGCCTAGACCAATTGCCTCTTTACCGAGTTAATTAGATCAGAGCACATTAATCCAACACTCTGCTTACTTGCCAGCTGCTCCACTGAGATGCAGAACACAGTTGTGTCCTTTCAGCCAGCCACAAGACAAACGCATGAATGTCCTCTGTGGAAAATTCATTGTTAATGCCCATTCCGTAGCTGGCAAGCTCTCATTTGTTACCAGTCTCATGGAGTGACTTCAAAAGATGACGAAAAGGTCCTTGCAAAACTAAGAATATGGCTGCACATTTAAACATGACAAACACAAAGGTGGATGTATTAACAAGACCTTTTCATGGAGACAAAAGCAGAACAAGCATCAGGGAAATGAAGCTGGCATCCAGTCTACCCAGCTGATAGCAGTGATGCTAGGTGCATGAGTTCAGATACCTCTACAGGGCATTCACACAGACCAGGAAAACAAATGTTAGTGAATACAAAGTTCTCGCTTATGAGTCACAGCCTCTTCACTACTGCTTCCAGAATACAAAAATGTATCATCCTGTTTGGGGGAAAAAACCACTAACTCCTCTTTCATAAAATAACCAATAGAATGTGCTCAGAACTGGCCTCTCTATGTGGTTACTCTTTTGGAAAATTATTATATTTTTATATAGTAAAAGAGGTATAACTCACTTTGGTTTTCATTTAACTCCCAGCTTCCATTTGAAAGTTGTCCTTCTGTTAACGTCGGTATTGTTTTGTATTATTTCAGACGTCAGATTCTGACCATTTCATAACTTTGCTATAGTGATCGTATTATCGTATTTTAAAACTTCTACTTTAGAAGTGGGAAAAATTGGTTATTCTAGGTAATAAAACTGTACAGCACGGCAGCATTTTAAGATACTGAATCTAAACTGAAATTTTGGGTTTGTACCTTTTAAAATCTTTGGATGGCATATAAAATCTGAAAGCATCTATTTACTTTTTTTAATTCTTTCCTTGCAATGCTAGTTTTCTGATGATTTTCTGAGGATTAGGCTGAATCAAATTTAATGCTTTTTTTTTTTTTTTTTTCCCCCTCAAAAAAAGCTGGTATCTGGTCTGTAGCCTCATTTTCAGTAATCTTGAGCTGCTATCAGGCCTTTGATCACACCGAGCCTTACAGACAGAAAAGTTCTCCTTTAAAATTCCCCATGTGTTTGGGGATGTCAATAAAGTTCTTTTAAAGTGTCACAAGCGATTGCTCTGTTTGTAGTTTTGCTAATACCATTTACAATGGTATTGTCTCTGGTCAGAAGAGGTTATAAAGAAACAACTAAATGAACCCTTCTTATTCCCCTACCCACTCCAGATGGTAAACTACACACAAACACCTAGGCACGTAAACGGATGCCCACATGCACATGCATGCCACCCTGCTTCTTTGGAAGGAATACCTTAAAGTATTTTCACTTTGGGATAATGAAGGAAACATGTAAATACAGCAGTCTATTCTTTCAAGAAAAGCTTTCAAAATGTACATATTCCACTCCCCCTAAATTATGATAGAAGATGGGTCATAATAGCTGATGTAATAGGCAAGAAGGGAGAATGAAGCACAATTCCCTAAACTCGATAAAATAAGCAATTACTCTTGTTATCTGAATGGCTCTGTCAGTGGAGAAGTTGTCTGTGTCATAACAGAATCTAACAAAGCCTGTTGCCTTTAAGCATCAAAGGCTTTGGCCTTATTATCTTTCTAAGATGTGCATGTATAATAAGTTTTCCCAACAAATGGCGAGGAAGCGTCACTGGCAAAATATAAAATGGTGATAAACTATGTCCAAATGATTAATTCACAGAAATTCTCCATCACACTGCAGCTACATGTGCCCGTCTCTTCTGTTATGCCCTTGGAGATTTTCATACTAAACGTATGTGCATATTTTTCATGGCCACTGATATTTGAATTGCAGCCTGCTCCCATGCAGAACATAAAACACTTCAAACTGCATAATGCTGACTAAATTATAAGTTCTCCAGTGGCCCGAGGTAGCAAGGGCCATAATAATGAGTGTGCTTAAGTGGTTTGTGTAGATTTTTCCCCCCTTTAATTTTAATGCCCTGACTTGCTGCTGCCTTTTCTAAAGCTAGGGATTGTCTCATACAATCATAACAACAGGGAAATAGAAACTGCATTATGCTTTGAAAAAATGTAGGATGCAAAGCAGAAGCTTCAGTCATCTAGCACAGTGATAGCCAATTCAGCCCTGTCAGTCACATGGAATAGGAAATGCTTTGGTGACTTTGTTCATTTTTGTAATCACATTTGGGTGTATAAAGACAATTCAGACCACATTTACTGGATACACCAAAAAGCTGCAACCCTTCCAACCACATTCATATTGCACATGCAAAAATATAATAACATAAAATAAAAAAAATACACAGCTGAAATCTCATTTAATTAAAATTATAATGAAACCAGGTAAATGAAGCTTGCCAAAATACTGAGAACTTTACTCATGGCGTTACAATAGGTCAAAGTGGACATCTGTATGAGCTGTAATGAACACTTACTGATTTTGCAATGTTTTCAATGTTCTGGTATTGGTTATTTTTCTTCGTTTTACTCAAAAGACAAATGGATGAAAATGCTTACACTGCAGCAATGCTCACTTCCATGGTAATTGGAAAAATATACACAAACTGTGCTAATATCCACGGATGTTTATAGTCAGGCAGATAAAAAGGGCCTAGGCACATGTTAACTGTTTCCATCAACTTCCCCCACCTCTAAATAGAGACCATTTTTGGCCAGCACATTTGAGGAGCAAGAAGCTATTGACTTCACAGATCAGTGCAGAGGGAGATGGGCTCCTTGCAAAATCTTTTTCATGTGCCCCTCTTTTGTCCCACAATGTTTGGGAAGCTCATTTCTACATTCCCTGCTCTACAGAAGTGAGGCAGATGTTTAAACTCACTTCTCACAGGATTCAGACCGACCCCCATCTGCACCTAATCACTTCATCTGGTCTACAGTCTGAGGTCCTCTTTGCAGAGGACTGACAACGGATGTCGCTCAAGTGCTCCTATATCAGTATGACTACACAAATCCTCCTCTGGCACCAGTTTTCGGACCTCTTCTTCATTGTGAAAACACAGACTAAAATTCTTTTGTAAGCAGTATCAAGACTTAAATGGGAGGAGTGAACATACAGACTTCTGCCCTACCTCCAGGTTGCTCCAGAATCCTAGTGTGGAGCTCTGGAGTCAGGGAGCAGTAAGGGTGGCTCTGTTGGCATAGCAGGAAAAGATCTGCAGTGGCTCTGCCAACTGCCTACAACAGATAAGAACTCCTGATGCAACAGCAGGACATCCCTGGAAGTCTCGTCTCTTGCCTCTGGCCTCTTTTACACATCTTGCTTTTTCTCTTTCCATAACTGAGAGTAATGAATACTTCTCTCATTTGTGTGTTTAATTCCCCATTATTTTGGATACTGTTTAGCCATTTTACTTACTCAGAAAAAGTCCAAAGTGAGACAATAAAACTACTGGTTAGTTTTTAGAGAGCACAACCCTACTTGTTGCAGTGTCTTGACCCCCTGCAGCTGTTTTCCTCACTTTAATTTTGCATTTTGGGATTCAGATATTGGGTTGTAAATACAGATTATAATTATTGATTTAATCTGTCTTCATACTTGAAATAAAAGCCCGACATAATTCATGGAGTCACAGCATGGCTGAGGCTGGAAGGGACTTCTGGAGGTCATTTTGTCCAACCCCCCCGGATCAAGCAGGGCCACCTAAAGCTGGCTGTCCACGACCATGTTAAGATAACTGTTGAACATCTACAAGGATGAAGACTCCACCACAACCATCTGGCTCTGTCTTCTTTACACCCCCCTTCAGATACTTGTACATGCTGATGCGATCCCCACTGAGCCTTCCCTTCTCTGGGCTAAATAGTCCCAGATCTCCCAGCTTTTCATCATTTGAGAGATGTTCCAGTCCCTTAATTGTCTTAGTGGTCCTTTGATGGACTATCTCCAGTTTTCAGTGCACCTCACTTTCTGGTCAGCCAACCCATACTTCATCAGCTTCTCCATGAGAATCTTACAGGAGATGGCGTCTAAAACTTTAGGGAAGTCGAGGTAGACAATACCCACTGCTCCCCTCTCATCTACCAATCCAGTCATTTCATTGTAGAAGGTTATCAAGGTGGTCAAGCATTACTTTCCCTGGGTGAATCCATGCTGACTACTCCTGATGACTTTCTTGTCCTTTGTATGCCTGGAAATTGTTTCCAGGATTAGCTACTCCATCACCTTCAAAGGGACTGAGGTGTGGCTGACTAGCCTGTAGTTCTCTGGGTCATCCTTCTTGGCCTTCCTGGAGACAGGAGTGATATTTGCTTCCCTCCAGTCCTCAGACACTTCTTGTCATCATGATCATTCAAAGATTATTGAGAGTGGCCTTGCAATGACATCAGCCAACTCCCTCATCACTTGTGGGTGCACCCCATCAGGGCCCATGGACTTATGTATGTCCACTTTGATTAACTATTTTCTAACCTGATCCTCTTCCAGTAAGTCCTCCTTGCTCCAGACTTTCCCATTGGTCTCTGGGCCCTCAGATGTCTGAAGGTGGGTCTTATGAAGAAAGACTGAGGTGAAGACAGCATTCAGTACTTCAGCCTCTTCCATGCCATGTGTCACCAGGGCCCTTGCCCCATTCAGTGACAGGCACACATTTTCCCTAGTCTTCCTTTTTGCTATTTATGTACTTTGAGAAGCCTTTCTTGTTACCTTTAACATCCCTCGCTAGATTCAATTACAGATGGGTTTTGACTTTCCTAAAAGCATTTCTGCATGCTCAGACAGTGTCTCTCTTTTTTATGTTTGAGTTTTGCTGGGACCTTTTGCTGGGCCTGCAAAAACGCAGGCCTCCTGACATTTTTGCCTGACTTCCTGCTCATTGCAATGGACTGCTCTTGAGTTTGGAGGAGATTATCCTCGAATATCAACCAGCTTTCTTGGGCCACTCTTCCATCCAGGTCCTTATCCCATGGGAGTCTACCAACAGATACCTGAAGAGGCCAAAGTCTGTTCTCCTGAAGTCCAGGGTTGTGATCTTGCTTTTTGCTCTGATTCTTCTTCTCAGGATTATGAACTCCACCATCTCATGGTCACCGCAGTCAAGGCTGCCTTCATCCTTCACATCCCCAACCAGCCCTTTCTTGTTTGTTAATCTCTATCATTTGGGTCAGGAAGTTGTCCTCAATGCTTTCCAAGAACCTCCAGAATTGCATATGCCCATCTGTGTTGTTCCTCCAGCAGGTATTAAGGTGGCTGAAGTTCCTCATGAGGAGCACAGCCTGTGAACATGAGCCTACTTCACTCCATTTGTTTTTCCTGCTCAGGCCACCTATAGCATACACCCACTACAATGTCACCCATATTGGTCTGCTCAGTAACTGATACCCATAAGCTCTCAGTTGGCTCATCATCCATCCCTATGCAGAGTCCTATATACCCCAGCTGTTCTCTCACATAAAGGGCAACTCCACCACCTTGTCTTCCCAACCTGTATCTCTGCAGCACTGCAGTCCTGCAAGCAACCCACCTCGTCTCTGTGATCCCAACATCATAGCCCTTCAGCTGCACACAGATGTCTACTTCCTCAGGTTTATTCACCCTGCTGCATGCGTTAGTGTTCGCAGACTTCAGAGAGGCACCCCAGGAAGCTGATTTCCCAGTAAAGGTCTGGGGTTTTTTCCATCATGGTGCCTTGTAAGCACTTCCTTGCTTATGTGCAAATGCTTGAGCTCACCCTGCATAAGCCCTGATTCGTTGACTTTGCTTACTATCATTTTACCAATGTCCATATTAAACAAGCTCCTGAAAGCCCAGTATACAGGAAGTTTCTTGGTCTCTGAGCAGTTATTTAGGCCATGAGTATACATGGCTACCCATAACTAATGACATATATATTTATTTATGATTGTTGTACTGGGCATACCATCAAAAATAGGCAAGACCAACTCAGCATACCCAGTTTGATTTCAAGGAGCATCAGGTATATTTCATAATCTCCTGAAAGGTCTATCTGCATATTTTGGTACCTTAAACTGTCTGAATGACTGAATTTCCAATCTTTGAAGGCATAGCTAGATCACCTATTCAGTTTGGGGACCTTTTTCGATGTATAATCTGTTCAATACATTGCTTTTGCTGGCAAAATTAGGTTGGGCATGTATTTTAACACAGGAAAAGTCAAACAGGTGTGTTGGTTCATCAATCTCAATTCAAGGGACAGAGATTCTTAAAATGCAAAAACCCTAAAATTATTCTATTCAGCTGTGTGAAGACCCTTGCTTGTCAAAAAAAAATAAATGGGTGGCCATTTGGCTTCAATCTGTTTCTTTGTCTCTTTCTCTCTTTTCTCATATTTTAAAGAGATGAAAAAGCTACTGTTTGGTACAGTGGAAGTCTCTTGCTTTGAAGTGCTTGAGGGCACTCCAGGCCTGCAAGTACCTACAGCACAGCAGTCGTCCTGAAGTCAAAGGTGCTTCACTCAGCCCAAGTGGACAGCTAACCTTCAAAGTGGCTTTCTGAGGAAAGCGCCAATTTTGATTTGTAGCCTTATTCAGAGAGCAGTGAGCTGAGAACTCATCTGTGGCTTCAGGCAGATTTTAATTTAAAACTTAAAATACTACTACTACTACTACTACTACTACTACAAGAGAATAGTCAACTCCACTGATGGTGAGGCATGTAGCCACCCTACATGACACTCTTCTGAGGCTGGCATTCCAGCTCTTAAAACTGAATAAAATGTTTTCTTTAGCATACTGAACTTTGCTTCTCCCCAGAGGTTTTTCAGAGAAGGCTTGAAAATAAAGGTGTGTTTTAGGAAATCTCATTTACAAAACCGTATGTAAAATAGTCAGCTTTCATTATGTTTTAATGAGCAGGTAAGCTTTGTTTAGACCTAGCTTCAGAAGTGGAATATTTATACCACCTTCCACAGTAAAACAATGCATCACTTATCTCTTGGGCATTCACGTGTGAATCTTGTTAAGATCTATTGCGGAGTTTTCAAGTGTCATTTTTGGGATGAAAGATTCTTACAGAAGTATCTCACAAACAAACTTTCAAGAGTTGACTGATGTTTGAGGCATCTTGCTGTGAGTAAGACACTGTAGTTTGTTCAAATTAGTTTACAAGATTTCTCATTTCAGCTCATTAAAAGCACAAATGTTGGATGCTAACGACTTATGGAAGTAAGGCTATTTTCATGTATCCCCTTGGAACACCCCCTGTGCTCCCTAGCCCTCTTAGGGTTTAATATGTGATGAAAGGTTCAGTTTAGAGAAGAGAAGGCTAAATTAACGATAAAAAGGATTTCCACCCAGTACTTCAAAAGGACATTTATGACACGCCTCCAACGCTCTACCTACGCTTTATGTTTTAATTAATTTCTGAGTGAAATACATGCACATTTTTCAACCCCATTGAACTATACAAGTTTTGAGCACCTGTCTCCACCAGGCCCTCTGGTAAACTAGACCTACCCCTTTCCTAAATTCAAACCTAGTGCTCATCATTATGCTTTGGATATACAGTCATAAAAAGCAGAAACATATTTTTCAAGCAAAATGCTGTACAAAATGGTCACTTGAACTGAAAAGTTTATCTAACAAGGCCCTGTTTGTGTGGTTCAGCCTCCTTATTAAAGGATTTCCTTTCCCCATATGAAACAAACTCAGCTTTCCTACCAAAACCAGCCCTAATGAAACACTTATCAAGAGCAGCAAACAAGCTGATAACTTGGTAATGTGGCCACCTGTCAGTTAGGCACCAGTCCAATGCTACTGACTGAATTCGTAGAGGCCACAGAAAAAGCATTAGCTTGTAGTAACTTTCAGGTGTAACTGACCTGGGATGAATAGATCCGATGTCCCAGAGGGAGTAGGTTGCTTATGCTGCAAAATTTTAGTCTCCCCATCTTGGAATATCATCTCTTTGCAAGCTGAAATAAACTGCAGACACATGTTCCCTTTCCTTAAATTACTCTCGCTTTTATGTTGTTCATGGCATGATTTTAGGACTGCGTAAATAAAACACATGCCTCTATGTTAACCAAGCGCTGGGCAGGAATACGAGTGTAAACTGGTTCCACTCATAGCTCTAAGTAAATGTAAGCATTGTAAGACTTACTTTCTAGCTTCTGTGTACCACCCAGTAAAACCCTTGGCCTGGGTCTGTGAGGAATTATCCACAGCCAAAAGGAAGCCACAAAAGCCGGGTACTTAAATTATCCCCTTACACATGCCTGAATAGTTAGGCACCTCACTCTGCTTGGATTTACAGTAATGCCTCCCACACGTTACAATTACCTAACAGCCCTCCAATTTTTATCTAAAAGCCAGTCAAACCACTTCTCTATCCCACATCTTGCCACCAGCTGAACAAATGTATTAGCTACAGTTCTTGTGGTTCAAGAGATACCATTGTCACTACCAAATTTTGCTGTTAGCATGATTGAACACTTTCCAGAGCAGTTTGGCCCACCCTAAGGAGACATTGCTGAAAGACAAAAGGAATAATCGCCGATTACAGAAATATTCTATTGTCAGAATTACATACAGCATTTGCTCTTTATGTTGTCTAATTCAGTTTGGAGACGGCATCCTTCTGATGATGAAGACAGGTCATAGAGCTTTAGTGGTGAAAATGAGCACCTTCAATCCCCTTAATTTATAAAGTATTTAAATCTTTGTACTTCTGCAAGGGCTGTCACTTGCGTTATTTGTCCTTCTCTTCTTAATGCATAGTTGTAGTTCCCCTACGTTGATCTGAAACCTGACACATTCTTTTCTAATTAAGGACATCTAATGGGAAAGTTACACTTTCCCATGATGCCTGCTACAATAAGTCCTTCTAATTATTAATGTATCCAGGCAAGTGACATCTCATTATTTTGGGTGACTTCACAAAACCATTTGACAGGAAATAATGATGACTCAACCCCGAACCTAAATTTGGAAGAATTTATGTAGATCAGAGATTTTTCACTACCATAAAAATTCTTGATTCATACAGCTTAAACGAATAGATACCCAACCTGGAGGGTTCAGGTGAGATAAACTTCTTCCCACTGCAATGGGGATGCCGCCTTGCAACGCAGAACACCACTGGTGTCTTTTGAGGCCTATGTGAGAACGCGCCGTTCCTGTCACATTTCCCTTACTTGAGCGTTCTACACCCTATTTCTACAGTAAATATGTATCACTGTGGCAGAGAATGCACAAGGACAATTTTAGATAGTGCTTAAAATTTGGTTTGCCACTCACGCACCAGCATTATTTTGTGGGTTCTCCTTTTCTGTACAGATATAGGGGGAAGTTTATATCCCCCCCCTGTGTCTGTTTCTGAGAGCGTTCGGCGAGCTCACCTACTGTCGCGGGGCACGGCCTGGAGAAATCGACGCAGACCCAATATGAGTGAATAATCGAAATCCGTTTATTGCTTCTACAGTACAGTTTATATAGCGTTGTAAGCATACATGGCAATTATTCATTGGTTATAGGGTATTGTTCACGCGTTTAGCTTTCGCTGTGATAGGCGCAGAGCTCTTGTTCACGCGCTGCTGGCATGCAGCTTTTGTTTTAGTTTTTCTTAACTACTGGTTCTGCATTGGCAACCACAAGTATTCCGTTTTTCTTATTCAAGGTCGCCTCTTTGTTCAAAGACAAGAGCAAGTCTGTACTTTTATTTAAGGTTGTCCAGAAAGTTAAGGTTGTCCAGCAAATTGTGGCCTTTTTCTGCTAGGTAACTCTCCACAACCTAGCTTCCCACAAAGCTGTCACTGCATCAGTTCACACACAGCAACTGCGTTAAACGGGAGAGCAGCTGCCAGAAATGTTCAGACAGTGGCATTAAGCAGTTATGTCGGTGCAGGTTGGCTCCTCAGCCGCCCTCTCCCAGTAAACTTGGGGACCCTGTTCAGCATACAGCAAAATAAGACATTGCAAACGCTGTATGAGACTCTCCCACCACCTGCAGCCGCTGCTATGACAAGCAGGGCAGCGGGCGCCGGGTGAGCATGGACTCCTGTGTGGGACGCACAGGCCTTGGCTGCAGGGACACTTCCCCAGCCTCCTCCCTGCTCCTCAAGGAACAACCCACAGGCCGCACCAACTCCCCACATGGTGTGTTTAAACTGCCCATCGTGCTGGAAGGTGAGGTCTTCATTCCTGCTGGGAAATACAGGGGCTCCCTGAGGGCCACGGTGCAGCGGCTGTCCAAGGCCAGGTGAGCACCCGTTAGCTCCACAGCTCTTTGCTGAGAAAAGGGCCACGCCAGCTGCCAGCTTGTACTGTCTCCCCCAGCCCCTACCAGTCCTCCCCACCAGCCTCCCC
>VZTL01012551.1:27559-48417 GCA_013400535.1 Scopus umbretta
CGCTCCTCCCGGCCTGGCAGGGGCCGGGGCCGCGGCCGTGGGCTGTGGGCCGGGGCCGAGAGCAGGGGCCGTGAGCCGGGGCCGTGGGCCGGGGCCGTGGGCCGGGGCCGAGGGCCGTGGGCCGGGGAGGAGTGCCGCGGAGCAGTCCAGGCGGTGATGGCGCCGCCGGTCATCGCGTTTAATCTTTGATCATGATGACCACGGCGCTGCAGTGTGCTCTCTTGGAGCTTTGGCTGAGGGAAGGTTAATTTCTGTGATTGTCCATATCGTGAAGAACGCAAGGCGCTGTCGCGGAGGCTGAGGTGCCCATGACAAGGGTATGGAGAGGTCAGAAGAGACTCAAACTTTTCGCAAGTGAAGGGGAAACCGTTAACGCAAGTTCTCTGACACATGGTCTGCCTGTATCAGCTGGCTCTCGCGTAGCAATTTTCATCCAGAAAAATCCTGAAATGCTTAACACACCCTCTCCTTTCCTGAAATGCAGCTGGAGGACCCAGGGAGCTGGCAGCGGTTTGTTTGGTTTTTTTTCCTCCACAAAATGTCAAGCTTTCTTTTCGAGGAGCTGACAGGAGGCGGGAAGGAGTGGGTGGCACGCTGTTTGGTGGAAGTCTTTCATTGCAGATCTGTGGTACCAAGGGCACTCGGGAGGGCTAGTGCTCTAATCCAGCCCCCTGCTCTAGGCCGGGTCAGCTAAGAGGTAAGAGCAGTCTGTCCAGGGCCTCATCCACTTAAGTCTTGAAGTCCTGCAAGACTGGAGACCACACAGGCCTAGAGGCAACCTGCTGCACTGTTTGACCATCTTCATGGTGAAGAAGCATCACTGATACACAGTCTTGTTTCAGCCTATGACGGTTGCCTCCTGTCCTCCTACCCTGCACCACTGAGAAGGGCCTGGCTCCATATTCTCAATTGCTATCAGGAGGCTGCTCTCTTCACTAGCTGCATAGCTATTAGAAGGTCCCATGAAGCCCTCTTTTCCCCATGCTGAACAAGCCCTGTTCCCTCAGCCTCTCCTAACAGGGCAAGAGCTCCAGTCCCCATCCATTTTCATGCCCTTTGCTGAACTCACTCCAGTTTATCCATGTCCTTCCTAAACTGGGGGTGGCAAAACTGTATGCAGTTGGGGGTATAACAAATGCTGAATAGAGGGGGATTGTCACTCCTCTAGGTCTGCTGCTACTGCAGTGCAGGATGTTGTTGGCTGCCTTTGCAGACACTCCATGCTGCTGTCTTATGCCTGCCAGGCTCCCCCCAAGTCCTTTTCCACAGAGCTGCTCCTCTACCACTCTGCCTGTATTGTTGCACAGTGTTCTTCCTTCCCAAGTTCAGCACTTGGCATTTGTCCACGATGAATTTTGTAAAGTTTCTGCTGGCCCATTCCTACATGCTGCGCAGATCCAACAGGATGACAGCCCTGCCCTTGAGCCTATTGTCTGCTCCCTCAGTTTGGGGTCACCTGCAAACTTGAGGAGCAAGCAGTGCATCACCTCCTGCAGGTCATTGACAAAGTTGTTAAACAGGACAGGTCCCAGGATAGACTGCTGAGGTACTCACTTACTACTAAGCATGAACCATTAACTACTACCATCTGAGCTTGATCATCTGACCAATTTTTTACCTTTCTAGTTGGCCATGCATCAAAGCTGTGATATCTCACCTTGGGTATAAGAATATTGTTAGACACAGTGTTAAAAGCCTTGCTAAAGTCAAGCTGCTGTCCTTGCATCCACAAATCTAGACATTTTATCATAGAAGGCAGGCAGGTTGGTCAGACAGTTGGTAAACTCGTTCTGACTCTTCCCAATCACTTTCTTCTCCCAACTTTCATCATGAATCTTGGGAAGGAGCATAATCCAAAGCCTGCAGGATGGTGGTGTTCCTGTCTGGGCACCAACACACTTGCAAATGTTTTTACAGAGTTTTTACTTTCTCATTTCAACACCCAGAAAATACTGAGAAGCTGAAAGAGCATTTTACCACTAATGCCAATGTTAATTCTTCCTGGAGCTTTCTGTTGTAAGTGTTGGTCACTGCATAACCAGCCAAGGATGAAATATTACTAGCTGTCTATTGCTGAAGGGAAAACTCTGGCAGAAAATTTATTTACTCAACAGCACACAATGTGTCTGTTGTCAAGGCAGGATCAGAACTCAGGATGCGCTCCCTCCTGGTCACATACTCATCCCCAAATTCATCACATGACAATTATTGCCAAGAACATACTCTTCCATTCAAACCTGTAAGACAAATAAATACTTCTTCCATCCAGTGACCTCAGCCTGAGGTATCATTGCATTATAAATATACATGTCTAATTTACAAACAAAAAAGCAACACAGTGGTGAAGTGAATTATCTGGATTGCAACATGCACTTGGCTCTGATAACAGGCACTTACAGGGAACACGAGCTCATTGGGGAACATTAAAAAAACTAGGATGGCAGACTGAAAAAAGCAGGTACATGAACTGAAAACAGCAAAACAGGCCAAACTATTTTTCTTGGAAACGGAAAGTAAAAATTTCTCATTTGGTGTTTTTGGGGGAAATTTCTAAATGTGGGTGTTTTTGTTAGGATTTTTAAAAATACTACATTTCAGCAGAAATGTAGTTATATAGCTCTCATTCACATTTTAAAACTTTCTATGCATTTTTTTTTTAATTTGAAAATGCAAAAAGCACTGAAGAGTGTCTTTCTCCTCTTTTTCCCTTCCTGAATCACCCTTGCTCCATCTAAGAAATCACCAGAGTGTCTTTGCCAGAAGTCTACTTAAAGGCATAAAACGGAGAATCTACGTTTTTCTGTGTGTGCAAGTATGCTAGAAGGAATCCAGCATAACATGGGGAACCATACATAGAAGATAAAAACGGCATAAGGTGGATTTCCATCCTATCATCAGCTCTGGCTTCTG
This sequence comes from Scopus umbretta, assembly GCA_013400535.1. Taxonomy (NCBI): domain Eukaryota; kingdom Metazoa; phylum Chordata; class Aves; order Pelecaniformes; family Scopidae; genus Scopus; species Scopus umbretta. The sequence continues at coordinate 30,470 of VZTL01012551.1, forward strand.
TATTTGCTTTTTCTTTGGCTTTTCCTGCCTGTGAGGAAGAAGCAAGTTGCAGCAGACAGCCAAGAATGCTTTTGTGAAATGTCTGTGCGACCCTTCCCATATTGCACATTGTCTCCAGGAGAGAAAGAAGGTGTTAGGCATGCTGTGCTTATGCACAGTTCCCCAAATTAATTTAAAATATACACATGTACATAATGGCTAACATATGACAAGGCTATTGCTAATTTTCACATAATAAACAGGCTAAATCAGTTGCTTAGTTTTGTTGCTATATCTGGCCAAGTCAGGGTTTTCTAGTGTTTTTTTTTTTTTAATTGTCTTTTGTCATCTTTGTACCCCCATCTCTACTTATGAATTGTTCTTTATGTTGTTTTGATCCAACAGAAGAGAAATACAATATAAAACAAGTCCATTATTAACATTTGTAATACTTGTTTTATCAAATTGCTGCTTATCAGATTAGCCTTCCAAGGTGTTTGTTAAACAATGGCACAGTGATTGCCAACAGGGAGGTAAGCTCCAACACATTAAAGCAATATCTAACGGAACATGACAGGCACATTCTTCAGCAACTTGTCTAAGAATATACCTACAGTCTCCTTGTGTGCACATCGTGCTTGCACAGAAACGACGCAGTCCAACATGGTGGGTGGGATGCTCCATTTCTAGATTATCTCAGTCCAGATTCTGTTGCAGTTCCCCAAACTTAAATCCAGAGTGGCTTGGATTTGGTGGAGTTACACCAGTACAGGCCAGTATTTGGCTTGGTTCATTACTTATTTACTGGAAGTTACAAAGAGACATTTCTTTTTTGTTAGAGCTTCTCAGCAAGCATATTTGCCACAAGTAGAAAACCATTACTACGTTTAAGCAGTGTTATCACAAGACCCAGCACATTTAGGAGCTGTCACGAGGCGCTGCCTAATCCGAGAACACCATTGTCCTCTGAACTGAGCAACAAATTGACAGCATCAACATTATAAGTCAGTATCTTTGATTATCAAGGTTAACATTTCAGGATACTTTAGATGGTGTATCTCTCCTCAGGCAGAGGAAATACAGAAGAGCTTGGCTGCAAGTAATTATTGCTGTGTGGAAAACAGCACCTGGAGCAATTGGCTTCCCTGAGAGTTGGACCCAGGTCTGCTGGCTGGCTCACTGAATCATACTCCTAGTCAGCACGACTTCACAGTCTGTTATCTGGATAAAACACAGGAAAACACCTGTGGCTACACTAATAAGAGGCATTCCATTATTGCAGGATTTGCTATCTGTTTCTAAATCTAATAGGTTGTTTCCTAACTGTGCATGTATTTGAATGAATTTGTTTTATTGTACTTGTCAATGTGGGGAGTGCAAACAGTAATGCTAGGTGGGTCTAGGAAACAGGGGATATTGCTGTCTTCAGTGCGTACTAGGGTTTTTTTCTCAGGATATTCAGAGCACACCAAAGTCTCAGCATTTTAAAATAGACCCTCACCCACTTCATGATGGGCTTGCTTACATGCTGATAACACAAAAAAGTGTTGGCAAATTTTGGGTGGAACCTGTTCGCTCACTTTGTCCAAGGAAGTGGAAGGAGGACCCCAAAGTTGATGGATCATTGACTAGGCTAAGAAGCAACACAGCAAGCCCAAAGAATGGGAACCATGAATACTATTGCTGTGCAACGGAAATGATGGGATGCTTGGAATATAGGAATCAGACTACTATGAAGTTCACTGTAAGAGGATGTCTATAAACCATCAAAGGGCTAGCAGAGGTGTATGCAGAATACCTGTGGTATTGTCTGAGGGGGACATGTAGATGACAAAATATCCTTGCTTGGCATTCCAAGAGATGTTGTATGATATACATGAGTCCATGGGACGTGATGGGATGCACGCACAGGTACTGAGGGAGCTGTCTGGTGTCATTGCAAGGCGACTCCTAATTTTACCTTTGAAAGGTCATGGTGATTGGGCAAGGCTCCTGAGGACTGGAAGAAAGCGTATGTCACCCCTATCTTCAAGAAGGGCAAGAAAGAGGATCCAGGGAACTGGAACCAATGAGCCTCACCTTGATTGTGGGGAATGTGATGCAGAAAATAATCCTGGAAATCATTTCCAAATATTTTAAGACGGTGCTTGGGAGTAGTCAGCATGGATTTACAAAGAGGAAATCATGTCTAACCAACCCGATGGCTTTCTATACAATGACTGTTTCAGTGGATGAGGGGAAAGCAATGGACATGGTCCCGGACAACCAGCTCTAGGTGGCCTGCTCGAGCAGCGGGGCATTGGACAAGGTGATCTCCAAAGGTCCCTTCCAACCTCAGCCAGTCTGCGATTCTGTGAAATGAATCTGTGGCATTGTTAAGGACTACAGTTTGTGCGTGTGCTTGACACATACACCAAGTAAGCAATTAAGATAAACTGGAGCTGTATTTTGTATTCTGTGGCCCGAACGGACGGAAAGGTGGACCTCTGCACACACCGTTTAATTACCAGCACAGAGAGTGACGCTTTCTGTTTGCTCTGAGTATAGGAATGTGAGCAATGGATTTTGAACCAAGTCTGTGATAAAAAGTGCTTTGGAATCCTGAGCTGCTGAAGGAAGTGAGTCCCAGGGCATTCAATGTTCATTCTGACTATTCAAGAAACAGCCTAAAGGAGAGGCAGATCCTGGAAAGAAAACCAGTAATCCCAATCATGTAAAAATACTATCTGTGCTTCTGTCTCTAACTTCTTTCCGTTTGTTTTCCTTTTATTCCGTCTTCCCCTTCTAAGGACAAACTGGCAGCAGAGAGTGGCTTGGAAAAAACTTACTTGAAGAAATCTGATGAGCACAACTGAAATCAGGCCCGCAGTGAACAAACCCATTGCACTTTGCTGGCTGTTCTCTGTGCAAAGTGATTTTGTTCTGCAACTCAGCAAAACGGAAATTTCTGCTCCAGCTAATTGCATGCCACCGATTCTGTGGTGTTACAAATTGCTTAGGTTTACTAAAACCAAGAGCTCGCAGCCACATATAAAGTATATATGCGTGAACACAGACTATTTTTAGGCCATTTATAAGAAGGTGTCTTGAATAGGCCTGGTTTTCTACATTCACCTGTTTCCCACCCTCCAGAACCCTGCTCCAGTACAGCGCTAGCCACTCAACTAACGGCCATGACATGGCCCTCCTCTGAAGACCACACAGACCTATTTTGAGAGTGTTATACGTACCTACTGATGAGAACTGAGAGGAGTAAGCAGCCAATTAAAATGCAATAGATGCAATGTTGGGAATATGGCAATCATACTTCAAAAATCTATTTGCTTTTGTTTTTATGACAGCGTGTTAACTCCATTAAGTTTTAATGCACACTGGAACGCTGTGAATGACAAGTAGGCAAAAATTGCTTTGAAATAATTCTTTGCTGTGACACTTTAAGGAGGACATTGCATTAACAGTTTATTTCAATAATACAAACTTCTGAGAGGCTGGAAATTAAGTATTCCAAATGAGCTTTATTAAATATAGCATAGGAAGTTTCAGGTTTAATGGACAAAGCCTGTTCCCACTAAACTTACCCTTGTACTGCCAAGAGGGCTTTGAAATAAAATAAAACCTAGAAGTGGCAAGGTTGAGGCTATTAGTGTCAGAGTCAGACCAGCCAAGCAATTCTAAACTAAGGTGATCTTGGTTTTAAAGAAATCTGTTTGCATGAACTTTTATGTTCCACTTCACTCTGGAAACCAAAGTTGTTCCCTTGAGAAGCTGCCTGGCTTCTGAGGCATTTGCTGAAGCATGAGAAATATTACAGATGGCTGCTTGAATCATTTCCAGATAACGAAGTATCTTTATTTAAAATCTGATCTTGATTAATGCTCAAAGTGCAGAAAAAAAGAAAATGAAATTCAAAGAACCTTATAAAAGCTTCTCGTATAATAACAGTACTCCTCGGCAAAATAAGACAACTTAGGGTTAACAACTACAGATTAGTCAAGTCCATGATTCTAGACTGAATCAGAACAAGAACTGTTTCCTGTAGTATTTACTTCTTTGGCAAAACCCAGAAGGTATCACTTTTCATTATGAGGTAAGCAAAATTTGCTAACAAAGATTTTCACTTAACTGAAAAGCAGGACATAGAAAATGAACAGCAAGTGGGAAACAGCTTTTCACCTTTAAATATCTGTGACGAATCAGGACAGGTCAATGAAATGACAGTCTCCATCTCCGAGTGGTCTCTTTGTCCAAGTGACTGTTTGCAACAAACAAACCGATCACAACCTTCACTTAGTATCACGTGTGGCACCACTTAGGGTTGCTTTGGATGCCTTAGGGCATGCAAGTGCCAGTGGATGTCTGGACAACTGAATCAAGCTTCTGGTCTAGGCTGGCCAGATACTGGATTTTGAGGCCCCAGTGACTCTACTGACCAGACCTCCACTGCCTACGGTGGAGTTTATACAGCTACCCACGTCAGCCTTGGCACACAGACCCTGCAGGTGTCAGTCTCAAACTTACCTCCTCTCAGAGCCCTAACAAGCAGCCATGGTAAGCAACCTGTTTTGTTCCTCCACTTACAAGGGCAGCTAACTCAGGCAGTAGGAACAGATGACCTTTAAGAAATAAGTGCAGCAGAAGATATGAAAGGTTCCCAAACTCTAAAACTGTGTCTTTTTGTCCCTGTGTTAACAAAGCTAACTCTCTAGATAGTGGGACTTGATGGGACAGTCTGAGGAACCCTTCCTGCCTGTTGTGTAAACACAAAGAGCCTACACTTGTGCGCCTGTCGGTCTCCTTTGACAGTGTTATGTCCTGTTTAAATCTCTCTGCTGCTCATTCTTTGATACACTTTGGCTAGCACTCCCAAATTTATAGCACTATTTATCCTCAGTCACTGCGTAGCTTAGGAATTGGTAAATAAATACATCAACTAGAGGAACTAAAGTCTAACTCTTCCCTGTCCTAGACCAACGTCTTAGCAGGCCATACTCCATGAATCTTGCCTTATTTTCTGCACAGTGACAGATCCAGCCAGAGGAACGAAGCATGCCCCTACCTTGCCTTAGAGCCTTCAGGTTCCTAGTGTCTTCTGAGCAGTGGTATATATGAATTTGAACCCTCTTAGACTACAGAAAGAATGCATCTCTCAACCTCACAAAGTGTTTTTCACACTGAACTATTGCTCAATGTCTTAGTGAAAAGGACCTAAACAAGAAAATCAAACATGCACCCCCTCAATTTATTGCAGGTGAGTATTGCTCCTTCCAAATACGGCCTGCAAGCTCTGAGCAGGAATGGCTGAAGCCTTCCCACCTGGAGGTTTCCCTGTTTACGAGCTCGAGGTGACTCTCTGCAGAGCGTACTGGATGTTCGGTCTGCCACCTGCTGCATGAAAAGCAGTAAACTCTAGGGGGAAATTGTGCTGCCATAGGGCCCAGAGGCACTAGGTAGCAGGCAAGCTGGTTCAGCTCATCACAGATCCCTTATTCCCAGTTACACTGACAGGGGCTCCAAGGTGCCACTGCATGTTTTTGGCTCAGAAGCAGCAGCTGTTTCCTAGTCTTAGTAAGAAGCTGCAATTATTTCTCTGCTGCATTTTGAAGTGTTTTAACCAAAACTGTCCACATGTTTCTTCAGGAAAGGACAGGGCCATTAGCTTAATACTATATGGTTTGTACCCAACATTTCTGTAGATCTGTCCTGCCACGTCACCTTTAGTAGCAGCTCTTGAAAACTAAACGCAGAGATTATGTATTTCTCAAATTAATCCTGAAGCACAATTCTGCAGAAGGAGTGAATTTCTTGGGCCTAAGACATGTCGGAAACATCAAATACCACGCTAAATGTTGATAGTGTTATAAGTTTGTTGACAGACACACACTGAAAAAGAAAAACGGAACAGAAATTATTTTGCATGTGGATATACTATTAACATCTGAAATGTTAATAGCATGACCGCCAAGGACCTCAGGGTACTATCAGGCTCCGATTGCCCTAATCGGCTCGCAACCATCTTTCTTCTGCAATACCCCCATGTAACCTCTTCTCTTCCTCCTCGGGATCTAGCTACCCGTGTTCAAGGTCAGCTCTGACACAGCACAAGCGCACAAGCACAGCACAACCCGGCGCAGCTCAGCTGCTCTGCTGTTTGCTGTCAGCAGCCTGGAGCAGCACCTCAGATGCCCAAACCAATGAAGCTCTCACAGAACCAGCTGACGCCCTGAGAGGCACCTGAGGGACAGCAGGGGCATCACTGCTTTCACCAGTGCTGTTATCTCTATCACTACACCCACTTTGATCCCTGTTTTTGCCCAACTCCACTAAAACCAGTACAGTGAGGAGGGTGGAGAAATGTGAAATGGTTACTTCTGTACAGAAATAATTACTTGAGATCACTCCTTTGCATTGGAGCTCCAAGATCTTCTTGACTTCACCTGCATTAGTACTCCTGGACTCACACTGAATTCAGCCAGTGGTAAAGTTACATACTTGTGAGTCTTCAGAGAGATAAATATAGTGTCAGAGGCTTCTAATGACTTGTATTTTATTTGCTCAACAAAAATTTGTATTTACTAAGCAGAAAATTATTTCCACTCATAATTATGGTATCTAGTCCTTTGAAAATTATTACAGAAATCAAGTTATAAAAAGGTATTTTAAGGATCTGCTAGCGTTACTGTGCAAAAAAAACCCAGGCAGTATCAGTTAAATGGTTTTATTCTCAAAACAACCGATCAGCAATATAAAATATTTTAATACTATTTCTATTTAAATATTGGTGACAGATTATGCATTTCCTTAAATAAAGTGCTGTTTTTACAAATAGGTATTTCATATTTACTTTCACTGCTGTTCTAACCTCTTAATATTGAATAGATAAAGTGTATTTTGGTTAATGAAGAATGCAGCATCACTTTTCCTTTATATTCCTTCTCATGAAACCACTACCTTTTCAATGTGGACTCCTTTATCTGAATCCAGACAATAAAGGCATATTCAGTTTATGTATGTCCCCATGTAGAAGCTCTCATAATTCGTGGTGGTTTTCATGCCGCTTTTGTTGTTCTTGACTGTGCCCATGTAGAGGCCTCCTACGGGTTCTTCATCTATGGACAAGAGTAGAATGAAAACATGAATCTTCCTACATGGTCATTCATTCTTCCTGCTCTTCTGACTTCGTTCTTCTCAAATCCAGACCACTGAAGCTTTGAGCAATTCAACACTTGGGTTGAACTATAAAAGCAATCTATTATTTTCTTTGATTCTTTGTGGGACTCAAATTTTAAGCACATTACTGCAAGAAGTCCTACACAGGTGTAGTTACGACTAACTTTTCAAATCTTCATTTGTACACTTGGATTTACTCAGCCAGATGCCAAACTTCACCATAAGAAAAAAAAAAAGTATTTTTTTCCAGTAGCTACCTTTTAGGAGAAACAGCTTCTTGTGGTTTTATAGAGCAGCCAGGTGCTGTAAAAGAAAAAAAATAAAGAAAAAAAACTGAAAAACTGCAACCAGCAAGATACACAGCTTTAAAGCAGGCTAATTCCACAACTCCCAGAAACAGGCCCACATTTCTCAGTATCATTGTCATACCATACTCCAACAATTTGGCCCTGTAATTCATTTTACTCATCTTAAGACCTCTCCTGTACAGAAGGTATGAGAAGTCAGTCACATGTGAAAAGGTCACCTACTGTCACAAACCCTTCCAGTATCTCTCTTTTCTCAATGTGTACCTTTCCAGCAAGTGACTACCTGAATCCTGTATGATTTTCATTTGCAAGTCTACATTGATTTTGCTCCTATTTTCACTTCTCACTCTACAGTCTCTGTAAATCCCTCCTCTGGGTAATTTCCATTTGATATTTTTGACTCTGAATCCAAAAGTAGAAAGTAAACATACAAATGACTCCCCACTCTCTTCCACTTTATTCTGTCACATCTTTTAAAATACCTATATATGTATCTGCAGATATAGATGTGTAAGTATGTATCAATATGCAACATACTATCACATATAAAGAAAAACTGGAAGACGAGAATTTCCGTGAAGAACTATAGATTGAATGGCATCATATTTTTTTTCACCAGGCATAGTCACTCTTCATTTAACTCTTATCTAGAGAATACTCAGTTTATTCTTTCGATCTCTAAATCCTCCCTTNTCCTCTTCCAATTCTCTCCCCCCTCCCACAGCAGGGGGGAGGGTGAGCGAGCGGCTGTGTGGTGCTTGGTTGCCAACTGGGGTCAAACTACAACACTCCTTCAGAGTACAAACCTTGGATGTTCTGTTGCTTTTTTCATGTCATTTTTGTAGAAAATTTTCTACAAAAAAATCTGCCCCTGACTTGGGCAAGGGAACTCCATGAACTGTTTCCATTTTTTAATCACAGATCTAAAATGTAACACTTCCTTACTTATGTATTATAACTAGCAAATGGGATTTTATTTCTACTCCTCTGGAAGAAATCATTTCAGCTGGTTTGCTCCTTTTTTTTTTTTTTTTTTTTTTTTCCTTCTCCATAGAGTTTCATAGAATCCACATGAACTTTTTTCAGCTTTTTGTTTCTGATTTGACAAGTCTGTGCTGAGATGCAGCTCTCCCTCCTTTGATGTCATTTCTTTCATTTACCTGCATACCACTGCCAGATGTGTTCAACCCCTTAATTACTCACTTGGTGACTGCATGAATCTTGACACACCCTTCCCCCAAAAAATGCCTAAGTACGTAGTCCTGACAATTAGGCATTCAAAAAGTCTGATCGCCTTTTTTACCAGAATCATGTAAACAAAAAGGTCACCTCAAACTACAAACATACACATTTCCTGGGGTGATATAATTTCTTAAATCCAGTTTCCTCTGAAATCTGGACTTCATGCTGCCACTTGCTGTTTTGTTGAAGTTGGAGTCCACACCAAGGAGGAGCGTTTTGTTCCTCTGAGCAGTCATCTTGCCTCATGCCTCCATGAACTGGTCATCTGCTCTAAATTTAAATAGGGAAGCAGCAAGCTAATTGTGTGTGTGTTTGACACAGTTCAGTGGGTTATAGAGAAGCAGTATCTTCCTAGTAGTTTCTCTTATCAAAGACAGAGTGATTAGCATGTATTGGCAATCTTCCAAGCCATAATTTTTTCCCTTGAAAACTACCAAAGTGTCAAAAAAAAAAAATCCCTAACATTCACTCTTGGAATGAATGAATTTCAGCAGAATTTTCTGAAGGTCACCAATTCATTTCCATTAAAAACAGACACAGAAGCAACACTCTCCATGCAAGTACTGTTTGCCTATTCAGGACCGGGACAAGAACTATGGTGGTGCCCCCAAACCTAATGGCTTACAGGTCCAGTAACCACTGAATTATTTATACTGCAGTTAGGGCAGTCACCTGCCTTATGCAGTTCAGGCCAGGACTGAATACAGAGCTCCCACAGACTAACCTAGTATCGCTGGCGTGGGGTGGGGAGGAAGCAGTCTCAGTATCTTTCTGACAGAAAGCAAATGTATGTCAAAGCCTGTTGTTTTCCACAAAGCAGAATCATCTCACTTCTAGCCCCAGGGATGACACAGCAACTGACGTACAAAGGAATCTTTCTCCTAACAGTGAGCTTTATTATAATTGAAATAGCTCATCTGCCAAAACCCAACAAACACTCAACCACTTTTCTATTGAGTTCTTGTAATGAGTACCACAGCGAGTTCAGGAGCAATGACCTCAGCAGAGGTGCTCACCCAGAAGCTAGCTGATGATACAAGCCAGCCAATTGGTTTTGAACTGCCAAAAAAACATCAAGAAGAAACTGTATTATCATCCCTAAACAAGCCTGTTGTGTGAAACTAGTTACACCATCAATCCTCTACTTCTGATGGTCTTGCTTTTACTTTTTCTGCCTCTCCTTGTTTTCCTTCTACTGCATTCCTTAGAAGTGTAAACGGAGATAATCGCTGCAATTCTCTTCTCCATTCCAGAAACGCTCATCTAGATGCTCTTCTATTTCTGTGGCCTGCCACCTCACACCCGGTTTAATGAGCAGCAACAGCTCCTGACCCAGTGGCAGAAGGTGAAGGGCTGCGCCTAGGCAGTGTGGATTGGGGCATTTTGGGGGAAACTGAAGCTAAGTGGGCACTGGAGCTATGGATGGGGAAGGGTGTAGAAGCTCGACAGCTGCAGGCTTGGTGATGGTATTTCAGCTGACAGACCTCCCATGGTTATAAGCTACATTTCCAGAAAGTGAGGATTTAGTTTCTTTTCCCCTACTTTTTCATTTCTGAGTCTTATAAATATATTTGGATCATATTTCATTATCTTCTTTACACCCCTACAGGCTAGAAACTTCATAAAAGTGAGCTATGCTAGCAGCCACACTGTTTTAGGTACCGAGCTTTTAAAGTGACTCAAAGTGTTGAGGAAATCACAGTGATAGGTGTGAAAACAGTGATACTGACACAGCCGCAAGAGCAGGATGTTTTTATTATCCTGTGAATTACATCTAGCTTTCTAAAAGGGCAAATCATGAAGTGGCTTTCTTGCTAATGGTGTCCAGACAGGCTCCTAGGAAGAGCTGCAGAGAAACCAATAGTTGTGGACCAGGCAAAAAGCAGAAAAATGTCACATATTACTCTTCAAACACATCACAGGAGGCAGCCAGTTACAGATGCCATGAAGCCAATCGATGATTAGACTGTAATGAGCTAGAGAAGTAAGTTCACATCAGAAAAACTAAACATATTCACCATGGAAAAGCTTGGGAAGGTTCCCATTTCAGAAGCCTTCTTTATGTGGGAGTCCAAGGTATCTTAACCTGAAGTATTGGTGAAAAAGGTTATGAAACAAATACACAAAGCAAATAATAACTAATTGCTAAGCCAGATGTTCTAGAGGAACACAAGGATTAAGCAGCTGAACTGCTGAGTACAGAGCACAGGTTCTTGTTTAAATCGCCATGTAACTGAGAAGTGATAAAAATGATGTTAATGTTTTTTTAATCGTTCAAGAGAAGATCTAGGGAAACACCAACCAGTGAGATGGCCAGTAGTACCAGGCAGATCAGCGTAAATCATAAGAAAGAAATCTAAAATTTTGTGGAAAACAATCAAAAAGGGATTTGAAAAGTCTTGCCTCACCAACCTACTGGAAATCCTTGAAGGCTGCCAACAGTCTTGTAGATAAGAGGTCCACGTGATGCCTGGATTTTTACAAGGCATTTCACAAGGTCCAAGGCTGGCTCTTAGGACACTAAGAAACCCACAGGGTAAAAATGAAAATTTCTTGTGTGAATACATCATTGTTTAGGAAGGCAGATGACAGAAGGTGGGAGTAAACAGTGGTTTTTTCCACAGTAAAGAGATTCACCACTAGCATTTCATAGAGATCTGCATGAGGACTCAGGATATTCAATGCACGATTTCGAAAGGACATACAGAGTGAAGTGACAAACTTTCCTAAGTTATCCATGTAAATAAAAAGGGTAACATTAGACTGGCAAAAGGACCTCATGAGACATGAGTGTCCAAACAGTAAGATAGCAGACAAAATTTGATGAAGATAAATATGAAGTAATATGAAGTAAGGCATATGGAAAAAATGATGTATGAGTGGTTATATAAACTGACAGGCTCTGAGCTCAAACTCAGTAGATAAGCTGGTTTATAAGACTAGTACCAATTAATACCAATTCAGTCTTCAGTTATTGCCAAAAAAGCAGAGTACTAGAAAAAACTAGGAAAGGGCCAGAGAACTTAAAATAGAGAACACAACTAAAAAACAATCGCTCTGTCATGTGTAAATCCACGATGTGCCTACATCTTGAATATTGTGTACTAGGCTGGTGTCTCCAAGTCTGAAAGGATATAGTAAAAGAGGAAAAGAGGTCAGAAAAAGAAAAGAAGTCAGAAAAAACTATGGTATAGGGAATGATTAGAGCGGCCTATAAATTCTTCCATCTGGAAAAAAAACCATGACTGAGGAAGAGTATCAGTATACAGATATCTGTAAAATCATCAGTGGCATGGAGGCAGTGAAGAGGGAACAATTGTCCACTGCATCTTCTGATCCACTAGGATGAAGCAAAAGAAGTCAGGACATGGCAAGTTCACAGCAAATGAAAGCAAGCAGCTCTTCACACCAATGTCAAATGAGACTGGATATAAAAGCTGAACACAACTGTATGGACCTTGGATCTGACTCAGTACAGCTGCTCTTATGCTCTAAAATATTACACATTCCTGGAATTCCTTCAAGTTCCAGAGACTGCATACGGGTCCCACTGCTACTTTTTACAGTAAAAAGCAGCTTACCTGGTGTAGAAACTTCTTTTATCTACATGTTCTCTTCCTCTTCCTTCTCTGTTAGTGCTTCTGTGGCTGTTTCGCAGCCAAATCTATTTCACGGAGCTCTCACACACAAAAACCCAAAGGTAGATCTCTGATAGCAGCCTCCTTGCAGCATCTTGTCAACTGGTCAGCAGAACCAACTGCTGCCTCCATTCTTACAAAAGGATGTTCTTCCCAACTCTGTACCACCATTACGGTCTTCTGCTGTCTTCAAGATACTTTTAAGCTCAGTGGTTAGGCTCAGCAAGTTGCTTGGAGAAATGCTGCATCGGTATGCTTCTTCAACTCTTGAGTAATTCCAGTTCATTGCACCATGTTACCAAATCCCAAATAGCACCTTCTGCCCACCTAGTAGTACCTACAGAAGAGGCTCTTCAAGTCTGGGACGTTATGAAGAGACATCCAGAAGTTCCCACACATGCTGACTACTCTGAGAATGGGAAGCAAGCTGCACAATGCATACAGTGACACCCGACAGTGGCTTTCAGCCAAGCAGACTATATAGAACACAGAAAGTAGCCCACATTGACTAACTACCCCAGTAGTGCCCAGTTACCCCCAAGACAGCAAGAGGACTACAGTTAGCACCTGCTTTCACCTATCTAGTGATATACAGCTGACTGAGATTGGAACAACTGCAACTTGCTTATGATTAAGGCCTCCTAAAGCACACAATACCTGAAATATTATTTAACGTAACCACTAAAATTACATGATTTTGTGAGTGGATGCAAACAGCAAAATAAGCAACTGTGAGAGTAAGAGGCACTTTAACATAGTGTATTTCTTGAGGCCATTCAATGGCTTTCATGTTCCTCCTAAAATATGGATCCAGAGATACACATATGAATAGATTTTGCCCCATTCCTTAATCTTGAGTAACAGATGCATATGTGCCTTTGGCTCAGGTGGCTGGCGGGACAGAGACATGCAACTTTTATGTCTGAGGGTGTCTGTAGTAAATGTATTCATTTGTTACAGGTCAGTGACACTTTTCTGTACATTTTGATTATAGATAGTAGATTTTAAAAGGCAGTTTCTCCAGCAGTGGCTAGCTGTTAACACTGGTGGTTGGAATAGCTATATTCCAAAGAAACCAACTACAGACTATCATATAAAAATACTATCCAAAATAACTAAATGCATAAATACATAATTAACATAGCTATCTAAGCCAGTATACCAAATTGTAAACCTTGAATATAATCTACTTGATCACGCTAAAGAAACTTCTCTCCTATAAAGACTACGAAAAGTAAATTATATATTATACAGAAATGCACCTCCCACTGCTGATATATTATATACACACTCTATATACAGTATACTGTATACTTACATCCATTTTCTGTGATTAGTAATGCGTAAGAAAAATCTTATGCTGATTTCAGATGGTACTGAAGTGTGCATAAAAATCTTACAGATCTCTCTACCTTTTTACTTTGAAATCTTCTCTACAGTCTCAGCAAAAGACACAGACGTGCATCAATCATTAACCCAGAAAGCAGTTAACTGGCTTGTTTGTCACATTCTGTCTTCTAGCCAGTATTAATTAAAAGTATCCATACATTTTTCAATTCATTTCAGGTACTACTTACACTGAGAATGACCTGGAGGTCGTGTGTTACTAACACTACTCTCAAAGGAAGAGTGGAAGTTGTGTATGGTTTCTTGTAAAATCTGTCTCTCTCGTCCCTGTGAAAGCACAATAAATTAAAATAAGGTATTCTTAAATTTCTGTTTAAAAAAAGAATTTATTATGAGTTTACAAAAAAAAACCCATGTAAAATGTATGTGTCTATGCCCAAGAGTCATAGTGTACTATTAGCAATAATAACAAATCCTTACCACTCAGATATATAGAAAACCTTGTAGTAATCTTTGCCTTGAACTATCAGACAGCAATAGAAACATTTTCTTCATAGCTTTACAGCGTGGACCATCATCCACCTCCCCTAATTTCTAGCATCATCCATTTGCTGCTGTTGTTCTTAACTTGGGGAAATTACCTTTGTTTATCTGAGTTTCCAGTATCAGAGAGAGAATGGACCTCAAAACTGAAAAAACAGCTGAGAAGTGCCAGCAGGCCTAATTAAAGAGATGCTCCAGTCCATAATCCCTCTGACAAGAACATTGCACAAGAACATTGCTTACTGTATGCCATTCTTAGCAAATTTGTTTATATCAATGTAAAATAAAAAGGCAATAAAAGTGTAAGGAATGAGAGAAGTGCTATTTAAATAACCACAGAGAAATCAAAAACTGTTAGGCAAAACAAAGGACATCTTTCCTTTTACATTATATTTTCTAGCTGAACTACAGTGCCCAGATAATTCTTTTTAGCATCACTGAAATCAATACTCAGTAACTGCAATATTGCCAATGTTTATGTTACCAGTTGCTTCTGATATAATTTCTAATACTCTGTAAAAGAACTGTACAGTTGCTGAACTAGGAAAGAGTTAATGAAAGGGAACAGGAAGTACCACAAAGGAAGATATTTTTCACTAATCAAATACATTAAATATTTTTTTGGAAAACATTCATTTGGCTTTTCTAACTAACATCTGCAACTGGATACCGAAGTGTACGTTGAATTAACAATATAAGCAAAGCCTGAATTAATTTACTAAGTACAGTACTTCAGAATGTACCTTTCCTGCGTTCAGTTCAGAAATAGCTGCCAAAATCTGCTGCCTTGATCCATCGGTTTTAATACCCAGCTCTTTCAGGTCACCATCAGTAAGTGTAAGGAAGGCTTCCATATCCACCTGCATGTGGGAAAAAAACCCCCAAAAACCAGACAAGGCAAATTTACCTAGGCAAAGATTCACTATTACAGGTTAAAAGTGTTTGGGTTTTTTAATTGTATAGACTTACTGTAAATATTGTGCACACAAAAAATTTTAATGAATTACCAGCACCAGATGGTACCCACTTTACCACTCTGTTGTCAGGTTTTAAATCTGCCGTTAATAATTCAATGCATTATGATAGTATATTTAAAATATTAATGGATTTGTTGATATTTTTCAGACAAGCGCTAGCAATACAAAACACATACTCTCCACAAAAATTCCTCTACTTACAAGTAGCAGCTAGCTGAATAAGCCCAAGATTTCTCTCTTCTCCTTTCTTCCTCCTTCATCCCCTTCCCCAAACCCTGTATTTTTTTGAATTTCAGAATATTGTGTGTACTTTTCCACTTTCTCCTGAGGAAGACCTACGTTTTCTTCATGTATCATTTTTTTATCATATCAACACATCCATAAGACTGTGATAAGAACAAACATCTAGAACATTTCTTATTGATATAATCTTCACACAGAGAGCATATTCATTTCTACAAAATGCTCCCCTCCCTATCATGTAGGGGAACAATAATAAGCCCAGTATATTGTGATGCAGCTAAATAATCTGTGTTTGTGGTGCTGAATATCCTGAACTCTGCAGCAACGTCAATTTATTGTGTGTCTATTCACTACCCTCTGCCTTTGGCCAAACAAACACACAATTATTGCTCACATCTGATACTGTCTTACAACATTGTAATGAATTAATTTTACTTATTTTCAGAAACGTCTCCTTTCATTGCATCCTTCAGGCAAGTCATTGTCACAGGCCTCATCTACAGTGATGCTTAGGTTCCTAATTTAATTCTCCTGTTGCTTATTCATAGTGGACAAAGAAGAGAAAGCAGGCACCTCGGTGACTCACACCCTGCTGTTCTCCATCTGCAAATGAGGTTCCAGGTGTGATTCCAGGGATGATATGGCATGTCCTATAAACTGTTTAGCCATACTGGATATAGACAGATATAGAAAAAACGGAGTGATAAACGGGGCGGGGGGAAGTCTGAAGTACCTATCTACGTTGAAGCTGTAGGGTCAGTGTAAAAAGCACTGATATTTGCAGTACCCTGGAGAATGCCACGAATACCACCTGGTCCCTGTTTCAATGTCCTCTCTGCAACCAGAAATGGTTGTAAAACTTTAAATTTGAGATTCTGGATCATAATTCTGACACAATGTGTGTCGCACCCTACTTTTTCTAAAACAGTAAAAAATAAATCTTTTTTAAAAGAGACGTACCTCTTGTTCTTCAAAAATAGGCTGATATTTTTCAAGTGACAATTTTTTAAGGATGCCAGTCAGTTCATCTGTAATAACAGAAAAGAAAAAGAAAACACTCCCCTGTGGATCAGGAAAGATTTTAGTGATCTCTTCAACATTAACTGCTGAAAATATGTATTAAAACATATATTCCACACAGTGCTATATGATAACAAAAACCCAATCACATTTCCTCTGCATCAGAAATTAAAATATTGGCTTATTGTGTTCTCACCTACTTCCATATACTGTAATTCCATCTAACCTTACCTTGCTAGGATAAAATCTTTCTGTTGTATCACCCTTCTTCGTCATTAAAAGGATCTTAAAAAACAAAACCGCTAAGGACAACTCAGGCACTTCAATGCTTAAAACACAGGTGCCTGGCCCCAGATGGCTGGCCCAGATCATGCAGGTTAGATGGCAGAACTCCTCAAGCAGGCAATGAACTGAAATGCCATATTTCCACGTCATGATCCAGGAAGGCAAAGCGCAGAGCAAGCATCCACCCAGCTACTCATTCAAAACACTGATCCAACAAGGGTGTATCTGAACCTCTTCTCCTTACATGCCTCACATCCAGGCATACTGAACACAGATAAATGAAGTCCAGCTAAGATGAAACCTGGGCAGAATTTAAGTGTTATAAGCTTACCTTCCAAGGCTAACAGCACTTGATAATTTCCTTAGACTTTGAGAGGAAACGCATTAAAAGTTGGAGGACCTGACAGTGACTTTTCCCACACATTTAAAATGTGATTAGCCAGTTAAAGAGCAAAAGTGCAGTTTCAGAATAACCCACCATTACCTCTCTTAGTTACACGCTACCTCTCTCAACTAAGGATTCTGCTTATTTTTATTGCTTTACTGTCACAAGTGACTAATTTATTTTTTCTTCCTCAGAAGTACCAAAGTGGTCAGTTAAACTAAGGAGTCAAAGTCAAAATGAAGAATGTGAATGATTATATTACAAAACCAAACTTATTTAATATTCCCCATAAAAACTCACTTTCATTGTAAAGACATCACTATTCAATTCCCAAATATACCTTCCTTTTTTTTTTTTTTTTCTTCCCTATACTACATAAACTCCNTTTTTTTTTTTTCTTTCTCTCCCCACACTTCTTTGTCATTTGACTGTCCCTTTTCTTTCATCGTCAGTAGAAACATGAAAAAGAATCTCCCTCTCTAAGCTTCTCAAAAGACATCAAGTATCTTGATATGGACACACTTCCCTATGCACCATTCTGGAAGCCGCCTTCTTTACATTGAAGAGCCCACAGAAAACTGAAGTCAAAAATTCTAGTCAAGTCTTATTTTCTGCTAGGATTTTGTTTTCTTCCCTCAAAACCAGTTAGTTTGGTGTGCTTAACGCTATTTGTAAAGGTTGGCATCGTTTCAGGCTAAAAGCTTTAGTACCCTAATTGAGGTTAATCCATGAGAAAAGGTAACCAGCTTAAAAAATATAGCACAAGAACTTCTTGATGTAGTTTGATGAAAAATATCATCTTACAGAAAGAAAA
>VZTL01012552.1:0-30338 GCA_013400535.1 Scopus umbretta
TGTAAGGAAATGGTTGGATGACATTTTGGAACAGAAGCAGAACAAGAAAATGGTCAGGAGAGTATTTAGTGCATTTTCCAAAGTAACTTAGTACAATGTCATGCTCTAACTTTTTATTTTCTGTTTTACAAGCGGGATTTTCCTTCCCATTCTCTTGCAATGCAACTGAAGAAGGTCACAAGTTCCCGGGTGGCCATCTTTTGAAGGCAACTTCTGTTATTGTTCCTCTAAGCTCCTTTGTATCAGCACACACAATGTCAAATGTAATTGCTGAACATAAAAAATCTCCTAACCAATGAGAAGGCCTAAAATGAAATAAATGGGTGGAACTAAACCATTAACTGAGCATTGTTCAGCATAAGAAGTGTTCTAGAAAATAAGCTGCAAGATGAATTAACTTCAGATATTAGTAAGGAGAGAATCTGATATCATGTCTGCCAAAGTATAACTTAATCTGCTTCAAAGGAGAAAAATTAGAAGGAACAAGCATTTTACATTACAGTGAAATATTAAGCTAGTTGTAAGAGGCTTCTGTTTCTCTTGCTATTGTGGACAATTCTGTACAGTAATTTGGAATTTTAAAGCAGACCAGCCTACGGTTATTACCTATCAAACAGCCAAAGTGGGCAGACCTCTTCTCACAGCACATTTTACACTGAGGGAAAGAAACTGAAACTTCTTTTCATTTACCCATTACCCTCTTACCCATTACTAAAATGGAGACAGCAGCATGGATTTTAGCAAGTAATGATACAGTCAATCTACCCATGGAAACAGGTACAGAGAGCTCAGCAGCTGTGATAATTGAATGAAGACACCTGTGTTGCAGTGACCTGATTGAAAATACAGAAATAATCCACAAAACCCCACTTTAACTAGAGACTTCACCCAGATGGTAGGCTTTGTATCACCTGAAAGACATCCTAGTTCTGATAATCAGGACAGAAAGTCAGAATACATTAAGCAAAGATCAGCTGTAAAACTCAATTCAGCCTGCAGTGAAGTATAAAAGAACTCCTGCTATGCTGTGGATGTCCACCCAATCATTTTCACAGAAAGGACCTTGAAAGGTGTTACAGCCAAGATTCTTATGAAGAACTAGTATTTAGTCAAGTCAAAAGTAGATCAGTCCTTTGTTTAGTCACCAATATTAAAGGTGAGTTAGATAAGTTGGGGAAGAATAGTTTCAATTTTTCCTTTCATGTTTTTCATTTGCTTTTAACAGACATTTTCTGTAATGTTCATAACTACATGATCTGTATCTGCAGGAATCATAAACTGACAACTGATTAAGTGCTACTCCTTTCCATAAGTGCAACCTGCTACTGAAATTAAAGATAGAAAATTTATTATGATGGACTTCCCATTTATGTACTAGCAAACTTTAAGAAATGTGCTGTAATACATGCTCACACAAAATTTTTGTCTGCTGGATAGATTGCTGTGGAAAACATGCTGAAAAGTATCCCATATGTTATATTAAGGACTGAAGGCATTTTTACTACTGTCAGAAGTGATGATAAACATCTGTCAGCAATAGAGGGGGACTATACTGACCAAATGAGAATTTGCTTAAACTGTTTATCTTTATATAGAAACAGAGCACGCAGTTAACTACAGAGACTAGGAGGGAGAATTACACCTACAGCGGTCAAGGTCAAAGTGACCGTCCCACTGAAAAACACAGATATGATCATGCACTATTAAGTTTTATTTCTTTATTTAAACAAAACTATTTAAGTTTTGTTTTTTCCAGAGAACTGAAGAAATGAAGTCCCTAGGGGGAACAGCCAAGGGACCTTTCCAGGCACTGCCCTCAGACCCCTCAGCACCTTCTGAGTTACAGGACAAAGCTGCATTTTAATATTGCTACCTCAGAGCCAGCAGTAAGGATGATTTTGTCGCAGGTATTATTTATAACCCATTTGTTATGCCTCCAGGTTACTGGCTGAGGTTGTATAAGGTTTTCCCAACAGAAAGAAAAATCTAATAAAATACAATTAGTGTATGTACACGTTGCCTGTTCTGACAGACAACAAACCACTTGCGGAACTTTTTGATGAAATGCGAGGGGGTGTTAGCTATGGCATCTGTTCAGCTGGGGCCCTGGTTTTCAATGTAGCTGTGTGAATCTGAGATAATCAATTAGGTAGGGTGTCAGTATGCCAGCACAGATGTCCTCAGTCAATTGCAGATAATCATCAAGTTCTTTGAAATTTCCAGAGGAGATTGCATTACTCTTGGGACACCCTTGACCTGCCATCAAGAAAGGTTTCCCAGATAAGAAAAATAAAAGGATCATATCCTTCCCTAGTGCAGCAATATATATTGCAGGCTATCCATAACCTTGAAAGGGTTAGTGATGCACTGAGAGCTGGATGCATACTGCAGGACACAGGAGCAGTGCTCCACCACCCCTTCCCCACCCCCCGGTATGAAATCAAGACTTTAGAGCACAATATGATCAATGGCATCAGTGATATCAGTAGACGTTTTCCCTCACACTCTTTTCCCAGGAAGGCCAGCAGCTTCATGGACATGTAGCTTTTGCAAGCTCAGACAAAGAGAGAAGGTTTTTCATTTCAGTGCGTACTTATTCAAAATGGCACTTGGAATTTAAACAACTGTGTGCAGAAAAATGAGACAAGACTTTGTTTTACAGGGACTACAAGAAACATTTTCTCTATCACTGGTTCAAATTTTACTAGTACTGACTTCAAAAACTTCCTAAGAAAGAATACAACAAACCTAATAAAGTTTTTCTTTATGATCCAGCTTCAAATGTGGTGTTAGAAATTTTTTAGAGCTGATCAGGGGTATCAGTAGTAATAGCTTAGAAACAAAGCTATCTTGATTTCTTTAGAAGCACAGGGCAAGTTTTGAATCTGGAAGAACATCTTAGTGAGAAAACAGAAATGAAGCTCTTTTTTATTTAATTCATCATTGCACAATAGATGATTATCACAGAATAAAAAGCAAAAAATGGCTACAATACCAAAGAAAGGTAGCTGGATCGAGGACTATTTAGATTTGTGGTCACCACATTCTGATTCTTAGTAAAATTGTAAAGACAAACTGTACTTTTGACATTTTTTGTTAAAGAAACTATTGTTGTGCAGTGATGGGACAAGCAATAGCACCAAGAACTTATCTACGTAGGAAAGGACATGCAAGCAGATGAGTCTTTTATTCATCTGAGGTGTATCTGGAAGACCCAAGAGGAACTCCCACTTTTGCTGAAAATGCAGTTTGAACATCCAGGCAATTGCTGAGTGGGCCAGCAGATTGCGAAAGCAGGTATTAGCTACTTGAGACAAACCCTAATGCATCCTATTCACACTACTCCAGGACAAAGCAAAGGAAAAATAACACTTAAATAGAAAAAGAAAAAAGATTACATCAAGACTCTTAGACAATAAAGTTAAATGCAGCAAAATAGGTATGCTAGAGTTAATTGTGTCTACGTTGTAGTCAAGGCTGTGTAGCTGAGAGATAAACCAGCCAATCTTTATCTGGCTTGGGTTTCAGTAGTCAATCAGTTGTGACAGCATAGAGCTCACCACAGGCTAGTTCATATATAAATAACTTCTGTGACTGCAGTTTAAATATATATGGGCTTCCTTGGGTATGTACTGTGTCTTCTGTTTTCTAAGTGTGGGTATTCGCTCTCCACGTATGTTCGCTCTTTTATCATGTGGTTGACTTAAAGCAGTGACTTCCAAACATACTGAATGGTATATAGTTTATTTTGTTCCATTAGGCATTACTCAAAGCAAAATACAACATATAAAGCAGTATTCTTTGTCTGCTGTTTCTGGAGACTTTGGATAGGTAGCATTAATTTTTCCAGTAAAGTTTTGCCTGTTTCAGTGAGACTACTATAAAGAAGGAAGAAATCAGTTTGAGTGCTCTGTGAAGGCAATGATGGCTATCTGTATTCCTAAGTGCTGATATAAAGTGTCAGACTTTCTGTAAGTTACAGCAAATTGTTCATCATACAGTCAGGCTGAAGAGACAAGTGTGTGAAAAATGAAGTCTTCCACATACATTAAAGAAATTATTTTCTAGAGTTTGAGCATCCTACTGTATAGGACAGTTTTTATGACCCTACTGTGTAAAAATAATGCCCATTTTGACACTGAAATATCAATGTATCTATTCCTCTAAAATAAAACTACTTCAAAGCTAAACTATATAAAAATGTTCTTATATGTTCTGTGCAGCATGCACAAAATTTAAGAAGTTTAACTTCCTCATTCTTTGGAAGAAGAAAAATAAAAATGCTCATCCCTTAGATGTGAGCTTTGTGAGTCTCAAGAAACCGATGAGATGGCGAGTTTTACGCCAATGCCATTGATCAGATGTCCCTGTCTCGCAGGACTGATTTAATTGTTTCAGACCAGGTTGGACCACCCTTATTCTATTAAGTGTGTAATTGATTTAATTGTGATTACTTGCAGAGAAAAGTCCTATCCAGTGTGTATAAGAAATGCAGGCTCCTGCCCTAGTGAGTAAATGCAAGAAGAATACTCAGATGAAAATTACACTTCCACCTTTACAAGTTGCTTTTTTTACATACCCTGCAAAGCTTATATCCTTCAGTTGTGTAACATGGTGTTGGGTTTTTTTTTCCTTTCAAGTAACCTCCTAACATTATCATTAACCTACTCCAACATGAATATTAGCATACGCACGGCTAACATGTGACCTTCTAAAAGACACTATATGCTTCTGTTAGCCATGAAGGCATTTCCAATACAAGAATGATTGTGTTAAGACAGTCCAAGTGACAAATGAAATGCATATTAAGCCTTAATTGTAATTAATTATAAGTACACATAAGAACGCCCAGGTTCAGTGCCATATAAAATAGGATTGGTTTCCATTAACACCTATCAATGTGCAAGGTTTAGATAACAGTACAAATTAATACAGAAGAATGTTAAATACAAAATCAATGAACTTCGTCCAAGTCTGTTGAATAATGAAAGGGTTTCAATAATACTGCTGTAGTTAAATGCCTGGTACACGTTGCCCTCTTGTGGAATCTGTGATAAAGTACAAGTTGCTTTGTATTTATTGTTATGATTTTGCAGTGCTATTTTAACGTCTGGAATGTAATGATTTATTAAATTCATGATGTGAGGAGTTCATCAAGATAAACACTAAATATATTCTGTAAATGGCTACATTTGACAAGCAAACCTTGTAATTAACTCTACTAAATCAGAATCATGCACTGCAAATTGTAAAGCCTTAGAATATTAGTCAGTTTCATTTGTCTATTTGGGAAAAAAAAAAGAAAATAATTATTATATAGAATTTTAGATCCTTGTCGAAGGTAAATTTTTTGCTGACAATGCATAATGTTATTTTAGAAATTTTAGCAATTTGTTTTTGAAAAGCTCAGGCTTATCTCACCTATGACTGCTACTACCTGTATCAGATACAACATAAATCAAATCCTTTGGATGCTTCAAATTTCACTATCAAATCACTCACATTCTTTAAATGCTAAGTAATTAAAATGCTAACTTGCAAAGAACAATAAACTTAATCATCTTTTTTTTCAATACATATTTAAGAAAGCAATATTTTCCTTATGAACCAAGAAGGAAATCAGGAAGCCTGAATTAAACATTTAATCAAACATTAGAGAACTAGAAAATAGATTTTAATGAAGCTAAAGAGAAGAATCAAGAACTTCAAAGGCAGTTTAACACACTATCAGCATATTTTAAAAGAGTTAAAAATTGAACCGTACCTGAATTTTCCCTGGGAAAATCTGCTCATATAAGAACATGAATATTTTAATTCCTTTAGAATGTCTTCCAACAGAAGGTAAGTTATATTCAACACATTTGCATAGCATTATATTTAGGGCAACTTCGGATACCTATAAGTGGTTGTTTTTTTTCGCTTGGGCTTTTTTTTACCATTTCAGTTTGATTTCAGACATGAGTCAGTTTAGTACAACACTTGTACCCTTGATCAAAGATTTCCATCAGCTGTGGACAAAGGTCAGGTGTCCATGTTAATGTTATCAATGGTCCCTGATACTGCTGACAGCTAGGTGTCACCAATATGTCTGCAGGATCTGATGGATTTGGTGTGATTGCTTTATTCTTCACCCACTGAGGTTTTATTTAGTTTAGAAAAAGGGGCTGAAGGGAGGTTGTGATTAGCTAACACATTTCAGTTCACCCTGTCCCATGACCTTTTTCCTAGTGCTGGCACAAACTAAACATTTTACCTTGATTAGCTTGGTTGAAATCAATCCAGGAGGCAGGAGCTTCAAAGTTTAACTGGTTGGTAACACTGGATTGTCTCACAAAAAAAGTAAATCTACAGGATGTTCAAATTCTTTCAATATATGGGATTGTTTATGGAGACTGTGAATGACTTGGGGCCACAATGTCATCGGTAAATATTTGGATGAATGGAAGTCCTCAAGCTTTGTTTTGTTTCTAGCAACTCCCTCTTTTCTTTCCTCCCATCTGCAGTTCTTGCCTACAGCTTCTGCCTGCTCTAGGAAAACTGATTAATGAGACATCCTGTAAGCTGAGGTTATATGGACTGATAAGGCCCTAAAAAACTTGCTAGCATGAGTATTCCATGTTTCTTCTAGCCCAGTTTTCTAAGAGAAGTCTTGTATTTCTTGAGCTTTTTACCTCAGAATTTTATCTAAAACATCCCTTAAATCTAGTTCTGTGCTTTTATATTATTAGAATGTGCATGCTTGTGTTTGTGTGTGTTTATATACACATATATATACACCTTCTAAGACACATTCATACATGCCTATTGGACCTACATTACTTGAGTTACCCCTGCTTCACAGGAGTGAGTTAAAGGCAGTTTTTAATGCATTATGACTTTTCTATCAGCAAAGGTATAGCAAGATATAACCTCAATGTTATTAATATAGAAAAAAACCCTATTTCATAAGGCTTATGCCAATGTGATATAAGCTCATCTGACTGAAAAGTTTTTTGGTTTTTTTTTTTTTTCAGGGCTAGTCTGATCAATTCTTTGAGCTGACTGACCATGTAGCTTCACAAACATTAATGCTGGCTCAAGAGAAGCAGAAGGGATGCCTGGCAGAGAGCACTGGGGAGAACACAACCATCGCTTTTGTCAATGGTGTCAATTTACTTTGACTTGATTGAGAATGTGAAGTAATACCACCACAGTTAGATGACCTAGGTGAACTGAGGCTTTAGTGGTTTGAGGTCAATAATGCACAGACTTTAAACCCCAAACCACCTACATATATCACAAAGCATTAGGCTCACATGTTCAGAAAGAACAGCAATACTGACATAGCCCCTGCCTTTTTGACGAGCTCCTGTAACTTTATTCATGAAGGAGCATCATGTAGCAGAACAGATCTCCACACCAGAAAGGTATGGATCGTGAAACTTTAGGAGTAATAATCATAACATCCAAAATGAGGATAAATGAAAACATATATTAAGGTGACTGCTTTTATATTCTTGCTCAAAAGCAGACATAAATACAGCACCAGTAAATCTGGTAATATCTGGGTGGCAATTGCTCTAATTTCAAATAGCAAAACATATTTTCTTCTGATTTCTCACTTAGCCATTTACACCTTCATCTTATCTATCTGGTACATCATTTTGGAAAGGTACCAGAGTCATGAATGAGCAGCTGAGGTACTTGATATTTCTGTTGATTCTGACAAATGATTCACAGGGAGCAGAAAATCATCAGTGAATAAAAAAAAAAATAAAAAATTATCCATGAAAAAAAATAGAGAAATGTGAAAAAAAAAGTGAAAACTAGACCTTCATATGCAGCACATATACATGTGCACATACACACACATACACAGAAAACTAAGTGACACCTCTGCAGTTGTCTAAAACAACTTTTGGGTTCTCTGCAATCCAGATACAGGCAAATCGGTATTAGCAATTTGGGTCTTGACCAGCCTGATGGCTTGCTCAGTTAAAGTTTTTATTATTTTAGTGCTGTTAGAACTTGTTGGCAGGGCCACCCTGTCTTTGGGTTACTTCTGCAGAGGAGAATTAGGGAGTTGTATCTGCAGAAATTTAGGAGTGGAGATGTTTGGTGTGAAATGCTCCAAGAAAAAAAATGTATGCAATATTCAATGCTGCAGTCAGTGTGGGGAGAGGGTCCTAACCTCCAGCATCCCTGCCATCTCCCTCATTTCCTCACAGCTTTAGGTGAAAAATACTAAAGATGTTACACACATAAGCTTCATAAATTCCTGAGTTATAGGAGAAGAAAAAGATAAATCTTAGCAAGTTTGTCTGCACTTGAATGCTAAACAAAATATAAAAGATGGGATTCTAAGGTCATGCTTAGCAAGCAAATGGTCAGGATTAAGCCTGTTGCAATCAAGAATTAAGATGCCAGTCATACTAGATCTGAGTTTCACCCATGCAACTTAGTGCCCAAGTAACTCTAGTGCAGCCTGTGAAATTTTCACTGATAACTATGTTAGTAATTGATTAAGTGATGAAGTGATGGCTGTGTCAAATGTATAAAAACATTACCTGATTTGCTCCTATAACGCTTCCTTAGCATCTTACATATTCTGAAAATCAGGTTTTCAAACACAGCAAGCAACAGTGCTTTCTGGTTTCTATCTGTCACTGAGTAACACAGAAACATAAGCTGTTACTTGCAAGTCCCTTTTACTAACACAATGATCAGCCCAATGACTATTAAGAAAGTCTGCAAACAGTCCCTTTGAGGAATAAATAAAAGCCTTTCTGTGTATACAACATACTCTCAGTTGGATAAAACATTTCACAGGTCATGATCAAAGTTTCATATCCTGATAAATTTAGATTAGCAGCTGTACTCCTTGACAAAGGTGGGTGAAAAAAGCTCCGTGTTCAATAGACCTTCCAAAGGCTGGATGTCTCAAAAAGCCTCTAAAATAGCTTTTTTTTTTTTTTTTTCCCTCCAGAAATCAATATCCCTTAAAACATTTTACCTCCAAGAGTTCTTGCACTTTAAAAAGAATGTATTAAATGCAGGACTGTTCCTCAAAATATTTTTTAATCTAGCTCCTCCATATACAATGTCATTATAACCAAAGATACTGCAACCCAACATTAATGTTCAAAACATTCAGTCTTCTTTCATGGATTCATTTTTATTTTTGGTATCCAGAACTCAAATTAAATAACTTTATTTAACATACTTCATGGGAGGTAGGAAGGGGCAAGAGGCCACAACATTAGCCCTACTGATAGTCTTTCTGTTTTCCAGCTAGTAAATGATTTATGTGGTACTTCAGTCTTCTGCTGACTTTGCTTCATAGTGAATGTGCATGCGTAGCAACTTTACAACTAAAATCAATGTAAAACTTTCAGATCTCTTTTGTTTGTTAGTCTGTTAAGACAGCATTCTTCTTTGCAGTAACATCCTGGCAGAACAATACCAAATATGTTTTGTTATATTGAATGCTATTTTAATTATCTGAACACAAGGCAAATATGAAGAAGACACTATTACAACATACTAAAGCATTTCATCCTGTTTCTGCTCTAGAACTGAATCATGAGAATAACAATTTTCAAGCAAATCTGATTCTAAATGCAACAAGGATAAGGAATATTAGCATTTGGCCCAAAATCTCCACAAAGTCAGTAAAATCAGTGGGTACTAAACTAGTGCATTAGCCTCCAGCAACAGCCTAGGATTAAAATGAGCCTAATGTTAAAACCCAGTAATAAAAGGAGGTTATATCTCTTTAATAACGGTATTTATAGCTTCTCTGTCATTTCTTATGGCTATCTGCAGCTTCTACATCATCTGCACTCACTGTTGTCCCATTAACTCCTACACATCCACTGAACATGTTGGGTGACAGAAGCCATGATCACAGCTCGCGATAACCCATGCAAGACCACTTATGAGGTACACAAACAATACAGTAAAGAAGGGGTCCTGGGCAAAGTACAATGTTATTCAACATCACTCAACAGTTATATGCACAGACCTCAGAATGTAAATTCTAAACTGACAAAATCGTTTACATAAAATATGATTTATTCAATCATATCAAGACAGCATTGAAAGGGATAACAAAAGCTTGCCTAGGCCATCCCTCCCTCTCCCTGGTAAGAACAGACATGGGTCTGCTGAGTTGTTAGCCTATGTTACAGTCCTGGAAAAGTAGTCCAGGTGCTAGTCAAAGGGAGAGGTTAGGGCCAGTGGTGGTAGCAGACACTGTTGGCAGGATGCATGTCTCATTTTCGGTTTTCCACCCACAGGAGGAGGTGCTACCCTTATGCTTTTTGCCTGTCTAATGGCTACTGGCATGGTTAGCATAAAGCTAAAAAAAAATTCTTTTCTCTTTAGCCAGCACTCTGTCAAAGCTCTACTCCATATCAGCTGGGAGAGCAGAATTTATTTTTGCCTACATTGTTGAGAAGCCCTGAGTCAGCTCTCCTAGAATGATCCCTCATGATGAAAAATTTATGGCTTTTACTTTGCCTCCCTCCCTCCCTTTTAATATCCTTCCCTTTTCCCCACAGTGTTCTTCCCAATTGGATTTGGCAGCCTCACCAATTCCTGTTTAACATTCTCTGTCATCATTTTCAAAATAAATGTATCTAGCATCATGCCTCTATTTCAAGACCTCTATCCTCTGTTTTTAGACTGATGGCTTTTAAAGGGTAAGCCAAATCCCTAAATGTTTTAAATCAATAGTGTTCTTTAAAAGTTGCTTTAATCACTTAGACAAGACACCCATGCAATTTCTGGAAGCAAAGTCACAATTTGCAGAAGGAGTGAATTATAGAAGATGCCATCAGCTGTGAAATGCTGTGAACATCTAGAGATGTTGGAATGTGCACAGTCAACTAAAAATAGACAGCAAAGAAGAAATTTACTCTGAGATAAGAAAGTAAATCAAGTAATACCCCTCTTTGCAGCTGCCTGAAAATTACCATTATCTCCACCCACTACAGGGCTCCAGCCCATGAGGGTTGATGATAACCCGCAGAATGGAGAAGAGAATGGAACTTTCCATCAGTGCTATCTGTACGAGAGCACCGGCAGGAAACGAAGGGAAGGAAAGGGTCAGTCAACCAACTAGCTACTTGCTGGTACACTAAACCAGGCCTAAGTAAGGCAGGGGAGAAACTACAACTGGGTTTACTCCAGAATTTTGTGGGCTTAGTTTACAAGGAAATTTTCCATCCCAGGAGATAGTCACAGCTTAAAGAAATGTTTAAAATAAATTGTTTGTTCCAGCACAGTATTTTAGAAACAACTTCATAAAACCCAGATACAAACATTTTCTTCAGTTTGCCTGGAGATTTCTCTGGATTTCACTTTGATCTCTATACTTTTCCCCTGCATTCGTTTATAAAGAAATTCTTTGTCTATGATCTCTGAGAGTGTTTCTGCCACATCAATAAGTGAAAGAGAAGAAAAACTGGCCTAGATACTAACACACTTTTACATCTTGTTGTTATTCATTTGTATGTATGTTACTTGTTTATGAGCGGCACAAAATCTGTGGGAGGTAACTATTCTTCACACTCCACCTCTCTATGCCTTGGGGATAGGGGAATGCTGCATCTGTTCTCAGAGGAAGCCAGATCGCTGCCTGCGCCTGCCTAGATTCAGCTGGCAGGCAGCCCTCTGGGGTGGCGCAGCAGCTGGCAGGAGTTGGGACAATGCTTTAGGTTTCTGCTTTTTCCTAAAACTGTACCAGCTATAGTCAAGATGTAGTCAAAATATCTGCATCACCCTAAGGTACCACATAGTTACTAAAAGCCAGTGGGACGCAGCTTCCAAAGGATTATACCATATTCCAAAACTGTCTCTTGTGAAACTTCAAGTTTCTGTCTCTGCTATTAATCTTAGCAGAAACACACCAAATTTTGACTAATTCTTTCCTTTCTTCCTAAAAAAAATATGTCTAGAACCTTTAATGAAGAACTAGTTTCAGTTCAAGGATAGAATTTCCAAATAAGTCATAAAAAAGTGGTTACCTGCGGGTAGCAGAGCCGGGAGCAGCCTGCGCACCTTCTGGGCAGGGGGGAACAGCTTTTGGGGGACCATGCGGAGCTGGGTCCCAGTCAGAGCCACCACACTAACTGGAACCAAGACTGCATGCAAGGACCCACCCGCAAAAACACTGTGAGCAGAGACAAGTTTACACAACCTTCTTATTTTTATTGTATTTGATCAGAGCCCAAATGCTTCAAGACAAGCATCTTGAAATACATTACATCTCAATTCAGTAATAAGAAAACTAGTCCTTTAGGCAACAACAGCCAGGTGAGAGGAGCATGGAGCATTCCCCAAGCAGTAGAAATAAAAATATTCTGTATGCTGCATATCCAAGTAGATACTATGAGTCAATGGTAACCTGACCTTCACTTAGAGTATGTAATGTTTAGCAGCAGAGTGAGGGTTGAACATCAAAATCTCATTGCCAATTACTAANCCAATAGCCAAACAATGCAATCAGAGCTATGTTTATTTACAGTATACAGTTTTGCAACTGTAACCTGGAATTAATAACGTATTTAAATACCTGAATCAGCTGAAGAGGCACCTGAGCCCGTGAAGCTGTCAGTGGGAACTCCTTCACAGCTACAGCCCATGAGTATGTGTACACACCGTATACAAGGTAAAATTGTACACCTTGATTATGTTTGGAATATGATGATGAAATGATTTCAAGGACTGAAAAACAATAAAACAATTTACATTTTGAATTTACAGTCTTTTAATACTAATATGCTGAGGGAAAGTAAGTCTAAATACTACTGACTAGAATAGGGCAAGGTATATAAATTTCTTAGTAGTCTTTTCTGGTGCCCTAACTTTTACCTTCCTGAAGAGCCATTTCTATCCAAGAATTAAAAAAATAATAATAATCACATCTTAATTCCTTTTTTCCTTTTTGTTTTTCCTTCCCACTGCACCCTTTAGTGGTGTGCTTGTCCGCTGCCTCTCTTTGGGTGGCTCCCCCCTCAGCCCTCTCATGTTCACCCCCATGCCGAATAAGCATGGACAACCTCTGGTTTATGCTGCTGCTCTTCTTCCCCTACAGGATTACCAGCAGAATTTGAGGAGCAAACATTTAAGAAACTATATATATGTGTGTTACTGGAGGTAAGAGCAGTAGTTCATAGCAGTAAATAAGCTGTTAATTTTGAGGGAATCGGCTAATTCCCAGCTGACAACGGGGCCCTTTTTGTATCGTTCTTTAAATGTTCCGCATACTATGGGAGAAAGGCTGGTGTAGTGCAGAAAACAAATGGATGCCTGCAAATGTCATTTGTTCCAGGAGCCACTAGAGGGACAATGAGGACAGAGAAAATATGCAAAAAAAGTCTGCACGCTTCTTCGTCTGCAATTACTGGAAGACTATGTGTTGGGTGAGGAGGGAAAGGAAATCCAGGCCAGGCAAGCTTTCCTTGTTGGCATGGCTGCTTTTTTGTCTGCTGCTTCACAATCAACCACTCTGTTGTTCTGAGCTGAGGGCAAAATATTCCCTTGCTTCTTTCACCTTGTACCCCTTTAGAGTTACGTATGTTGTTTAAAGTTTCCTGCAAAATACAGACTGTATGTTTGTTTAAAGGCACTGAGTGTTTTGCTCTAGACCACAATGCTGAATAAAGGTTAGAAGTGGGCTCTTACTGAGGGGCACTTGCTCTCTCCCAGAGTGAAAATATTCCCCTTCTCTGGACAAGAGCATGAAAGCCTATTATTTTAGCATTACAAAAATGGATATCAAAACATCCTTAAGCCTATTGTAAGATGGAAACCGAGAAATATTTTTTCAGTGTCTTTTTCCTCCTCTCCATTAGTGGCAATTATGCAATCATTTTTATTTCTTTATTTGTGAATATGGACAATTACCAAGATACAAACATTAAAAATTTTGATTCAAAATGACAAAGCAACAGGGTACGCAAAAATGCACCCACAAAGGATTCGAGATTACTGCATGGCAAACACATAATCTCTTCTTTTTGAGATGCAAATTTCCACATGAAATGTAAAAATTGTCTGCAGCCAACTAGAAAAATAACAGAGCTATGTTGTGTCATCTCAATACACAGCTGAACATACTTATCCATCGGAGTTTTTACTGCTGCATAAATAATGTATACACACTTGACAGTTCTGAATAGGTATGTTGATTTTGACTCAAAAACAAATAATCCTGTTTATTTGTGAAGAGTACAGATATGGCTGGATGCTGAGAAGTTATTGTGAAAAGAGTAAAGACAAACCTGGGTACTGAGTGTTACAAAATTCAGACTGTATGAGATATTTTTGGATGGTTGAACCCTAATAAAAGCAATTGACATTAATGGTTGCAAGAATACGTTCACACAAACCTGACTTATGGGATAAGGACCTTCTGCCCTAGCAGTAGGCAATTTTCTTAGATAACTTGTAAGCACACCAAAACCAAACATTCTGGCTTTGATTCTTACATAGTACATTTTTTTGTTTGGTCTCAAGTTGCTTCCCACCAGACAACAGAAATAAAAAGTTCAAACATGGAATGTTTTGTAACACAGAACAATTTCACATTTGATAGCACAAAAAGGAGCAAAGATCCTCTTCTACAAACGTAAAGGTAGCTTTTAAGACTGTGAGGCACATCTGACAGAAAACAAAACAAAGCAGTGTTTTTTTGTTTCATAAATACCCAAAATCTATAAATAGCAGCAGACGGGATCACATTTTCCAGAAAGCAGAAAAAAAAGCACTGAAAGTCTGTGGATTATAGTTCAAAGGTGAAGTATTGCAGAGCTGCAGCATGCTTTCTTTGAGGACAAGCAGTCTGTGTACCGAAGGAGAGGAAAGATGGAAACTTGTGTTATGCTTGGACAAAGAAAGTCTGTGACAGATGAAATTACTACTATCTTGCATAAGTAATTAAGAAATTAAATAAATGCTGTAATTCTTGCCACAAGATGCGCCTTGAGTCATAATTTCTAACCAATGAAATTGAGAATTTATTAGAAAATTTGTTAAACACCCCAGTGACTCAATGAATTCTGACCCACAGTTACACAGTATCACTGAAAACGATGTTGTATTAACATAGTAGTTTATCCCAAAGGACCCTGTACAGCCTCATATTCCAGTGGAATACAGCAATGACTTAGAAGTATTTAACAGAATATCAACCTTTTGCTAAATACTTGGAAAAAAAAGAAGTAAAAATAAAACCTGGAAAATTGGATAAATAATAAAAATATGGGCAGTGCTAAATAGAAGAACTGGAAAAACATATCATGTATTTGTCAGAGCTATTAATTAATCTATAACAATAATAATGTTTTCTTTATCACCTTTCAGCTTTTTTATGAGATTATGCTTTTAGAGGACAATGCCCAGGGATTGATCAGAGGTAGTATTAAAATTGGATAAGGAAGATTAGGATCACCGTGAAGAATCCATCGTGCATATCAAACAACGCAGTCCTTAGGCATTTCATGGAATTCTTTTACGCATTCCCACTTCATCTGTAACTTTTGATAAGATTGCAACATATGAAGAGAAAACTTCAGATTTCAAAATCGGAAATGAGCCTACTCAAGTCTAAAGAAAAGGTCTTCCAGTAATTGCAAATAAGTGTAACTCCAGCAAAGTGAAAGCGTATGGAATGGATTTCACTGTTTATGAATCTGACCCTTATTAAATGTAAAATGTTGTAAATGATGTATTTTCTTTCATTAGCTTTGTATTTATTTTATTTCTTTCCCCTGGAATTTTCCTCCGTATTTCTTTTAAACCTCCTTATTCTCCCATCATTTTCTTTGCCTCTCAGCATAGCCAGAATAACACTACCCTCAGCTATTCCCACTACCACCATTCTTGTGGTCATCAGCAGTTCCACCATGACTTCTTGCATGTGATTTACTTGCAGTCTGTGAACGATCCTCCATTCAAGACCTAGCAAGGCACGGCACTGCTTAGTTTCCCAGATAAAACACATTCTGGCTCCCAATCTGACCAATGCCTTTCCTTCAGTCTGCCATAGCCAAACGTATTATTACTGTAAAAGTGAAGGCACTCTTCTTCTTCCCACCTCCTCCCTTTCCTCAGACAAATATCAAAATGATAAACAGACTTGCTTTTCCACAGCTCGTTGTCATACTTTAGATTTCTGAATATGTTTGGTTTGGATTTTTTTCTCAGTCATACCACTACAGGTTATAATTTAACACAAATTTGTAAAAAAACCGACCAAACAAACCAAAAACACCACCAGGAAAACCAACTGAAAAAAACCCAACACATAAGAGCAATCATCCAATTGAGTAGAACTCACTGGTGGAAAATAGTGGCTGTGCAAGATTTAAAGAAAAAGTTAAGAATCACTTTCCTAATCAGCAACTTTACTAACCAGAAGATGAAATTAGCCATAAAACAAGTACAATAAAAAATTGTATTTAACTGATAAGTTTTTTGTTCCAGAGTTCAACAGAGGTCCCATCAACACAGAAGACTGTGCTGCACTATAACTTCCAGTGGAATAAGTTTTCACACCACCCCGAGGCAGAAGTAGTCTGATAAAGAAGACCCCATCTAGTAAGATCTGGAATGGAACCAATTATTTTCTAGTTTTAGAAGCCTATAGAATCAACTAATTGCTCGGAAGTCAAACACGACACAAATACAACTGTGAAACAGTCGAAAGTAAACAGTTTGAAAAAACCCCCAAAAGTCTGAGACCCAATTATCCCAAGTGCTCAGTGACTATTTATAGTAACATATATACTGCAAGGAACATCTGGATTCACTCTTACATTAAATTTGCTCTTAACTAAACAAAGGAGAGTCGAAAATCATGGGACCGTAATCAAAATTTGTACAGCTCTGCCAACAAAAAATGTTAGCCTTGATGACGACCAGTATATTTACTCTCTACAAGAGCAGTTCTGCTTAGAAGGCAAAAACCGCCATTTGTATTGAGTCTTCCCCCATTTTTGTTACGTTTGCTTCATGCTGACAAACGCTGCTTCTCCGTCTAATTTTTGAATGTTTTTGTCCTCAAAATACACTTCAGAAATCACTTTGCTGGCGGTGAAACGTCACACGTTGGACACTAGATGGCAGAGCAAGGCTGGGGCTGAGCAGCTGACACCGGCGGCACCCCAGCCCGCCTGCAGTTTCCACGGGACATTCATTTCAACGATGCCAGTTGCAATATCTCCCCTGCTTTTTCCCGTGAAAGTTGCCAGTGGTTACATAAAAATTTTCACCATCCATTACCACCTTCGCGTACACACGCTGTTTTCCTTCCCTGAGAAAGGAAAGCGAGAGGCGTCGCTCCGCTGGCCTCCTGGCACATGCCTTCGGTGCCCGCTCCCACCCAAGCCCGGGTGCCCGGGCCAGCAGCCACCAGCTTGGCCACGGCAGGGAGGCTTCGGTGTCCCCGGGGTGGCTGCAGGACCACAAAGCCCTAAGGTCAGCTCCCGAAGCCACCCCCGTATTGACTTCGAAGGGCTGCGTGTTTAAGTTGAGAACGACCAAGGACTGGACGTAGAATTTAGGATCTGGGCCGAGACACAGATCAAAGAAAGGGATTTCTCTCTCCAACTTGTCAAGGAACATCACAGTAAGAGGCACAGAAACAATACTAGGATGCTAAATGCTCAAATATGAACAGACAGATTAAAAGGACCTCTTCTAAAATTTGAAATTGCTCTCTAAACCCAATATTAACTCAATAAAGACTTTAACAGAAATGAAGAGCTTAACAGGTACCCCAGCTCACCTGACCAGCTTCATGCATAAAAGAATACAATGAACAAATGCACCTAAACCAATTAACAAAAGCAAGGTGCGGTTCAGTTGTATTGCTGCCGAAAGAAATGAAGGTACCTTTTCGCTCACAATCAGGCTCCTAGAATCCTGCATCTCACCATGTCTTTGACAAATCCCACTGCAACATCTCAGTGGAGCAGCTGGCATTTTGGTTGAATGGAAAACAAGGTGTGTCGGTGATCTGAGAAGGTATGTACAGCTGAACTTGAGCGGTGCTGCCTGTGATTTGCTGCTAACAGCACTAGCAGTATGTTTCAGATGGGACGGCAAATTTCACTGGGGCTGCGCTGCAACTCTGCCTTTCATTCTGGCATAGTAAGCACCATCTGTGGTGGCCAAAGGCTTTGCATAAGAGCAGCGATGCACCCGATACCGCCCAGACATGTTAGGTAGCGTCACAAAAAAAGCGATGTACACGGACATTATCTCCTATCCTAAACCTCATCCTTGCCACATTATCTTTCTTCATACACCTAGAGTTATACTTCAGCAGCTTCAGTCTTTCTGGTTTTGGCAGAGGTCTCCTACGCAGCCCCTTAGGAGGTCTCTGAATATACACTACGCAAAACCAAAAGGCAGAAATGTCACAAACTAAGGCATCAAATGGTCGGGGAGGGCTGCTGAGCTGCTGCTCTGGGGAAGGCAGAGCAGCCGCTCAGAGCTCTCCCACCTCACACAGAGCTGCTCCTGGCACTGCCGGGGAAGGAAGGTGCATCCAGGCGGCAATGGGACTCGCTCAAATGCATTTTCGAAATAAAAGGGAATGGCTTGGGCAACAGCATAGCTACCATTTGTAATGACATTCATAATCCACATTACATTATTTCAGGCTTGTAATAGCGTATATTTAATATTTCAAGCTTCATGCTGACTGATGGGCAGGAGATTGCTGCTTTGGGAGGATGAAATTGCATTGTCTCCTAAGAATCAACATATAAGCATGTAAACTACTGATAAAAGATGAGAGATGGAGAGAGAGAGAAAAAGGAGGGGGAGGAAGAAGGAGGAGAGAGGGAGAGAGAGCAGAAAAAGCCCCACTCCACCTATGCCACTCACTGGCTGTTCTTTGATTCCAGTTTTGCCTTATTCTTAAAGTGGTACATTTAACTGGAATTAAGCAGTCATTTCACCTGGGTAGAAATTGTGAGAATACAGCTGGCCTGCCAACTCCCCTTTCCCCTGGGCCACTATCCCCACTGTACGCAGCAGCAATGCAGCTGACGTTCCCTGGGGTCTGTTGTTCCTGCAGTCCCTCCTTCCCCAGCTTCCCTGCTGCAGCCACAATGGCAAGAAATGGGAACGAACGCCAAAATGACCGTGAAAGGATTGCAGGGAAAATCAGATGACTGTACCCCAAAAAATTCATGGTGGTTTTCTTTTTCCTCACAGATGCCTTGGCACTGTACAAGTGTAAATTCAGCTCAAATAGTAAGCTAATATGGATATCCTTTTATAGTTGTTCACACCTGAGCTATGCAAGCCTTTATGTCTAGGGTTTGATATTGCTCAGGTTAACTAAGCAGTGCCAGTTTACCCCTCATATGCTTTAAAAGAACAAGGGGTTCTGGGGGTTTACCCCAGAACAAGGGGTAAATGGTGTTTTCTCATCCCTAGTCATAAATACCAAAATGTCATATTACAAATATATCATGGGGATTAACTTTCTTCTGTCTTTCTCTGGGATTAATTAGCTGTATATCAACTATATTAGCTGTATATCTGTCAAACTAGTGCAGAAGTACTACAAGGGGGGGGGGGGAAGAGAAACCCAAAATCATCACAATCAAGTAGGTTTTGGATAGCTCAATTTTTCTACCATTTTTCTGCCTTCCTATGCCCCATCTTATGTACAAATGTCTTTATGCATACACCCAGGAATCCATCTCACTGCTCTATTTCAACCCTTTGTTTACTAACATAAAGCATTGCACAAACACTGTAGTGAAGGTAATTCCACAGCTTCTCACATTGCTCCCAGCTGTTTCGGAAACGTTATGCTCTTTTTTACCTGATAGCAAACCTACTTACTTTTCACCTCAGACTCCAGTCTCTTCCAAGCAGTTGCCAAGTTGTTATTGTATCGTGATTACTCAGCTGGCATTAAAAAACCCACAAACGATGAACATACATATTTGATAAAGAACAAGGCTACAAGTAGGTTTCCTGTTTGAGTCTGAGTAATACACAGAAGAGCCAAAATCGGACCCTGAGTACATATCACCAGAGCAAAAACTGCTGGGAACACTTTGATGCCCACAGGTTTTACTTACATATTTACATCTGCCAAGTTCAAGAGCCTTCACGCTAGACTAAGCACAACATCCCATTTCATATTCGGAACGATCAGCTCTCTAGCATGTTGATTGGATTAAAATTAGTAATCCCTAAGAAGAGGTTACTCAAGGACAGGAAGAACTATTCTCCAGCTATAACACAAGAGCCACGGAGCAGCATAAGTAGGTGGCAGCAGGTGGCATATTTACATCCTCTGGAGTACTTTTTCTTTTTTCTCAAAAGCCAAAGAAGGCATTGTACTTCTTGACACAAAACAGAGAAGATGCTAAAAGTTTACACGATTTCAAAAAATGTTTAGACAAATTAATGGACAACCCCCACCCCCGTTAAGGACTATTAAAGTGAAAGATACTACTTTGGGCTGGGAAAACCCTTGGAGTGTTTTAGGGAGATGGGCTTTCCTTGTTCTTATATTGTCTGTGTATTTGCTGCTGGCAATTTTGGATTTGAGGTATCAAGATAGACCATTGATGGGTCCTGTGATAGCCTTTTCTACACTCTTGTTAAACTTCAGTGTATTTTGATGAGTGACATGTTAACCTACATCAATTTTTTTCGATGATTGCTATAGAATTTAGCTAAAGAAACACAACTTTACATTTGTTAATTTTAAAGAAAAGATTTCATTAAGAAGTCTCTGCATAATGCTGTCCCTGGTTAATCAGACAGTCTAGCAAAATCACTAGCTTTTCCTGGCTTTCCTGCATATTCCTGTGCATTTTCATTCAGATCAGGGCAAGGTCCTAACTAAATAGAATTACTGCTGAGCACAGTTAATACTCTAGCCATGGGTAAAAACATGTCATCCTCACTAACAGTGAGCATAAACAGAAAGAGCTTTTTGTTTCATTAAACTAAATAAGACCTCTTGGACAGTAAAATATTATTTAAACTGATTAAGCATAGCAGAATCAGTTGGTGTATGAGTTAGTTCATATTTTTACTTTGCCTTTCTGAATATGGAAAGAATAACTTCAGCTATAATTTACCGTTGAAAGCTGATAGCCATTTCTGACTTGAAAGAAAGAAATTATGTTGTTAGTAACTCACAGGAGCTTTGCTGGTTTATTTTGAAAGGAAACACCTTGCCACTGGTAGTTACAGAAATTGTCTACAGCCTTCAGCTTTGTAAAAAATTTCAGGCCCAATTAAACTTCTAGAACAGTCTCTATAAATAAACACAATAAAAATCCAAATCCCCTGGAAAACCTTGTATAGTACTCTCTGACATGGGAATTAAGATGGTCAGATTCTCCAGTGCTGCTCGCGAGAAACGATGGCTTAAACCTACGAGCAATGCTGGGGCTGGGGCTGGCACAGGCACACAGCACCGAAACACAAGGGGTGGCAAAAGCCAAAGCTCTGCAGACAGCAATAGCCACCGCGTTTTGCTCAGGTGGGCATGTGAGCCATAGTAGCTTACACTAACATGGTAGGCTGACACACCTGGGGTACAGGGATAAGTCTTCTCTGTGATCCCTTCTCTGAGGGACATAATTTCTTCCAGAGACATAAAGAACCTAGTGGAGACTTGCTCCTTTCGTATCTTAACCAGCCCAGCAAGGTTCGCAAGAGAATGCCTTTTGAAGCCATCCGCACGCTTTAGGTTTGACAGTTTTTATGTGAATTAGAAATTGCTATTAATGGCTTTATCGTGGAAGGAAGGAGTACGGCACTTCTGTATCTATATAACTCGGGTAAAAGTTGGTGAAATAAGTAAAGTTTAACTTGGGAGAGGAAAATGAGCAGGTCGTTGGCTAAAATCACTCAGTACAGACTGGTTTCAAGATTTTTGTAGGCTATGGAAAATACACAAAACTCAAACGAATGCATATGCACTCAGTTATTTTGAACCCTGATAACAATATGTCTGAATTTTGATGAACTCTAGGCTGAATTAATTGTCAATAATGAAATTCTAAATGTTACATAACACTACTTCCAGGCATATCTCTGTCTAAACACAAAGGGGTATATTTTCATTTTAATGCACAGTGGAGTCATATACATAACCAGTATTAACAGCAGAGGGTATTATAGGGAAAATACTCTGTGTACTAAGAACAGATTCTATTTTTTCTTTATTTGAAGTATTGTATTTTATCAGTTGTCATACTACAACGAATCAACAAATAAGCACATCTAACAAGAAAATATGATTGTGAATGACATGTAATGACAAATTCAGCCCTTCTTACAAATATAGGAAGGCGTCACAGTTATTCTTAGACACTACCAATGCTCTTTCTTACCAGCTAAATTGAGTCATTACAACGGTAGGTAGGTTCATGAGCCATGGAGTCTTGGAAGAAAACCAGCTGGCAGTAGAAAGCAATTTTACAGAATCTGAACTACTTTAAAAGTAATACATGAAATTGTGTATTCTGCTAAAATTTCTCTCTCTTTGATTTTGGGTGGATTTGGGATTCTAGGTGAAAAAAAAAATTTCAAAGAGAGAAACAAAGTATGCTCCTTGCAAAGACACGAGGAAGAATTATTACAGTTGAACTCAGAGTCGCGTTCCCAGAGCCAGGCACTGGCACCTCCAGCTCCAGGTGTTGTTTAAACAGACTGCACACGCCTGTTCTGCTCTGAAGTGCAGACCCACCACTCCCTCACTCAGCAGCATCTTATTGCTTCCATAATTTCACTAAAATTTAGTGGGAATATTCAAGTGGTAACTGAAGATAAATAATTGCATTGAGTCCATCCCCGAGCAGACAAAAGGAGGGAGACAGAAATCTAACACTGCCATTTTGCCAGTGCTGAACTTTGGTACATCCCCAGCTGTTTGCAAGAAATTGATGGCAGAAGCAAGAGCTGTGTGCAGATCTCTCGAGTCTCGGTCCAACATCTGTACCACCAGGCTAATATCACTAACGTG
The DNA here is from genome assembly GCA_013400535.1 of Scopus umbretta. Classification (NCBI taxonomy): domain Eukaryota; kingdom Metazoa; phylum Chordata; class Aves; order Pelecaniformes; family Scopidae; genus Scopus; species Scopus umbretta. The sequence goes on from VZTL01012552.1 coordinate 23,003, forward strand.
TTGAAGGTGCTCACAGCTTTGTTCTCCTGGGGAGGTCAGTGCACAATGTCACTTCTTTCCCAATGAATGCTTCAAAAAGCAATCATCTCTCTCATTGACAGACATTTCTCTCTGCCAAACTGTTTTTTAATGGCTCTCCACATATTCTGAGTTATTTACATTTTCTCTCCCTCCCTGGAAAATATATTCTTTTTAGAAGCATGTGCTGATATCAAACATAGATAAGTCACAACTAAGGTAAAGGAAAAGAATATTTACTTGCCCATCTCCAGGGGAGATTACAGCCGCTAGCCTAGCCTAATCATTGTCTTGGATTGTAAACAGCATGCTGTAGCCTTCAGTTAAGACCCCTTGTAAAACAGCAAAGCATTCTGCTTTTATGTTCTCTTACACATACTGGTATCAACTAGGACAAATTCACCAAAGTCAATCTACACTGACATAAAACCATGCAATAGAAAAGAGAAAAGCTCTAAATACTCTGGTATTGCACCAAGTCCAAAGAATAAAAAACTACACACGCATGATCACAAAAAGTTTCACCAAATAAGAACAAGGTATTCTTTCATTCACCACTAGAAAGCAGTATAACCATGTTTTTAACCATTTGGAAATAACTGTTCAAGTCAGACTTCTGGAATATTTAAAGAGTGGACCCCAAGATAAAAAAGAAGGAAAAAAGAAAAAGAAAAAAGCCTTTTCTGTCTGATGACTATATCAACTACTTGTGACACTGAATGCCCCTGCAGGAAAGTAAAACTAGAGAGAATACTGAACATGATGGAAAAGCTTCATGTAAGATATTTTTCTCATGATTAAAAGAGATAAACCTTTGCGAGCCTTCTTGCATCCTTCCTGCACATGTTTACCAAGCAAAACACAAGACAAAAAGCGCAGAAGGCCTACTACTTTATTATTTTGCACTGTGTAAAGTGTTCAGTTACTGTTTTTGAAAATTTATGATGTCTTTGTAGAATGCTTTTATAAAGGTGTGGGTGGTGTGGCGCATTTCTAAGGATATGAAAAAGATGACAATGTCATCATAAAATCTAACAGAACAAAGTTTACTGGATTGGATTTGGGGCTAGATGAGTGTTTAAGAGATGCAAATGCATGACAGCTCTTGCTACTTTGAGCATATTTTGTGATAGTGAATTTCGTGACTGTGTCTTGAGCAAGAAGAGTAGGTGGTAAATATGTCATCTCTGTCTATAGGGTCAATGGATCCATATTCCTCCTGACCCTTAAGCACTAAACATATCCTAATTATTTCAGTAGTAAAAGTGTCATATTCTTCACTGAGATTTCATTAAGAAGAGAAGTCTGAAGGCTTAGATTCTCTTGCAATTCAAATATCACAACAAGATTACTTATTGTGGTAACAGCACTTAACATGTACACCCCTCATTCATCAACTACTTCACAAACATCAGCTAATAAGGCAGACTTAGATGTGTTTATTTTCTTTGTCTTCTGGAGTAGAAACCCAATCCAGGGAAGTGATTCATTAGTCAAATGCAATACTTGCCAAATCCGGTAATGTTACTTTCCCTAGCCTTTTTTTTTGCTACCTGAAACCATCCTGTTACACTTCAGGATATATATCCTGTTTCAGGAGACAGATAAAGTGAATACAGTGATTTAATTTTTAAGATGTTTATTACTTCCTAGAGTATTAAATGTAGCTATTTTATATCTTAACCTCCATACAAAAGGTTGCTTATTTTTGAGATATTTCTAAATGAAATTGTTAGTTTGATAAATATTTCAGCATTTGCATCATTTGCAAATATGTTATTGCTTTGATATTGATACACATAAAGTACTTTTCTTATATAACTACATATGCTTATCTCCCTTATATGTCTTCCAGGGAGAAAGTTTCAAAAAATAGATGTTTTGTACAAAATTTCAGTCCTGATTTATACTCTTGAAAGACCTGAAGTCCAAGTGATACTATGAACACTTCTCAGCTCTTCTGAATCTTTCATATTTTTCTTTCTTGCGCATCAAGACATTTTAGTTGTTCTTTCTAATTTAATTTCAGTAGTTTTGAAGACTGCTGACTAAGCCCTTGGCAAAACATCCTGTTGGTATTTATTCTAGCCTTAACTTAAAATGTCACTGAAATTCACACACACACACAAAGGATGTGTACATTGCCTAAGAGAGTTTACATGACCTCCTAGAGAGAAGGGTCATCACTAGAAGGTAGATTAGGTTGAGATGGGTAAACAGACTCACACACTCCCATTTCATGGCTGTCTCTGCTATCACATGAAATACATATTGCCAAATCAGTAGCATTAATACACTTTCTATTATGGCAAAGATTGCATGAAAATATATATTCTTATACAAGCATAAAAAGTTTGATTTTGGGTAGGTCAATGCCAAAGATTCTGTAAGTCAACCTGTTAACTGTGGGAAGAGCTGGAAACAAAATAGGCCAAACATAATAAAGGAGAAGCAGGACAAAGATAATCGGGGAACGCAGCCTGGGCCTCAGTGAAGGCTGCAGCAAAAATTGCTAAAACTGCAGAGGGAGGACTTCACTCAGACTTAAGACTTTATAGTTCTCCCCAAGCCTTTTGGTAAGGTTGCTGTGTGTATTTTGGGGGGAGGATAAGGGAAGAGTCCTTTACAAATTAATGCATTTTAAAGTTTCTGCTCTATAGTAATAATAAAACATGCTTTTTAAAGCAGCAGTACTGTGTTTTCTTCCTCTCCAATGAACTATTTTAAATATAGGAAACAAGATTAATAGATAGTATCTTGTATCACAGCAAGCAGTATAAATGATACGGAAATAATATATAGCCTGGCTGGCAGCATTCCAGCCTTCCTGGCTACTTGTCAACTCTCAAATGTGATGATATGCTGCACGAGGCTTGCCTCTCTTTCTTCCACATGTAACCCTTATCTGACAGGGGCCTAAACAATGCCCTTTGGAGGAGATGGATTATGAATGCGGCAGTTTGCATTTCAAGCTAAATTCCACAATTAAGTATAATTATGTGCCATATGTTTCCTTCCTTTCAATTTTATGTAGTCTTGAAAACTAAGTAAATATGTAGGCCTCTGAAATAATGGAATATGTCACTGCCATGATGCAGCATCCATGGTTTACTGCAGTATATCTAAAATGAAGATACAATCAATGTAATTATTCTAAACTAAATTATCGGAGTTATAGGATAGTTACCATATGTATGTAGAACAGTTTTGTATGCAGAATAGTTTTGTCTACCTGTACTTTTTACTACATTCAGGTCCCACTTCAGATCTCTAAAACATTAACGATCGCAAAGGAACCAACAACAGTGCTCCCTAAAAACAATACAATTGCTGCAGGAAAACAGAAGACGATATAACTTCTTCTCATATGTTTACAATGATATTAAGAACCATGGTTTCATTCTTTTTTACCCTATCTACAACTGCATGCCTCTGCAAGCTTGCTTCTAAATGAATTTCATTTTATAAAAATAAGTAAAATTTGAAAGTTTTGGGTTTTTTTAATTGAAATGCTTTAATATAAACCATTGATTCATCTAACTGAAGACTGTGAGAATACCTAAATGTGCCCGTCCTTGCCAAGCATGAATGCTTTTGAATCTAATTTGATGAAAACATCTTTCCTGCAGAACCTAAGGCAAAGTTATTCATTATGGTGGAAATTTTTGGCCATAGTAATTGCAGCATGATTACTAGTCATCTCAACATTCTCTAAGCACACAAGCATATCTACATTGATTAAGAAGGTTTCCACACTTCTGAACACAGGCGTACCCCAAGCTCACATCTTGTTTTATCTTCCTTTTCCTTTGGGGAAGGTTTGCACCCAGAGTCAGTTTGAACTGAAGCTTTAGGTAACATTGTGGCTCTTTTGAAGTCAGTTCCAGCACTGGCTACAAGGGGGCTAGAATTTCATGTGCTAAATTCAAATACTTTTATGTAATTTCTTTGTTTGGACATGGGTTTGGGGTTTGCTTCATTCTGAGGAAATACTCATGAATTCAATTAACCATTTCTCAGATACTTCCAGGAAATTATGATGTTATCTTTTTTAAAACAAAGAATTTTTTAATACCATGCAAACGCTACAATGCAGAGTGCACCACTAAAATCCTAAGAATTGGAAAGCGAATCCTAAGAATTGGAATTACAGTAACAAAGTCTCCAAGATTGAAAATTTAATATTTTAAAGCAGGATAATTCTAGTAGAGCAGACATACAAGCAGTTAACTTAGTTGACAATGCAGCAAAGAAATTCTCCTACTCTTTTATCAATCTGATCCTGAGGCACATATGTCTTCACATATGAAATATATACACATACAGTTTTAATGGAACTTGAAAAAAATAACTAATGAGCACCATCTATGCACAATGCTGCCCTACTTCTGATAGGATAAATATGAAAACAGGGTCTTTTTTGACTTTTATTTTAAGAATTGTGCAGAAAATGGACTCGTGATGGAAATGCTATTGACACCATAATTACACTACAGCATCAGCTACGGCCTAACTTGTTATGATGCGTTTCCTCACGAAAACCTCTCTAATGATTTTTACCTGGTACTTTGGATGGCATATTTAGGTCCAGCTTTAAAATAAACAATATGCAGAAAAATATCTCATTTTAAGGAATGTAGTTGAAGAACGTGTTAATTAAGCATTCAGGGCTCTCTCTGATTAGTGGCTTTATTTTTTCCTCAAATAGTTTTCAACAGAAATGACAACTACATACTTACTGTTAGCTGTTGTATACTAGCAACGATTAACATCCACTATGGTAGTTTGTGTACACGGTAACATGCTAAAAGATATTCCTACTAATGGAATGTAATTACAGGACAAACCAACAATGCTCCATTTTCTAAATCAGCAATGAAAGAAAGAAAGAAATGAAGCTTTAAAGATATTTGGAAATCCTTCTTCCACAGTGAATATAGTTATTGGAACACTGATTTTTTGGTTATTAAACCTTCACCTTAGCAAAAATATTCTAGGAAAAAAAACAAGAAACAATGAAGAAAAATTCTGTACTATGACCTTGGAGTCCTACCACAGTTAACCCTCTTACTACAAATCAGCACGAGTGAAATATTTTTAAATGAAGACTGAAAGGAAATGTAACACAAATATGAATAAAAAAATATTCTTCATTCCTACTAAGGATTTGTCATAGTAGCCAAAAGTCAGATAAAGATAAAACAAGCTCTTGTTTTGAGACTTTAAACAACTAATATTGTTAGGTCTATTGGGATGTCCAACTACTACCTGAATCCCACTAATTCTTGACCTCTACTCCAATAACAAGTTTCACAGTCTGCTTATAAGCATTTTATTATATAATAGGACAATTCAAGAATAAAACACTTTGACTTTATTTAAACACTGCACTTCCATTAAGCTAACATGCTTTTGCTGAATCTTCACAGCTAGTCTAAAATGCTGCACTTATTTTATAAAGATAATACTTCTCATTCTTCATCTTGCAACAGATTCCAAAATGAACCAAAGCTTAAGAGCGTGATACTGAACCTCCCAAATACTTTCTAGACAAGGCTTTTATTCTGATCTTGTACAAGCTGCTCCTTCAAAAAAGTAGTTAAGATAGCATGTGTGCGGGGAGAAAGGGGCGAAAGCAAATCAGTTAAAGAGGTAAAAGCAATGAGAAAAAAAATAGAAAAGTCACAAGAGCAGAGCAAGGAGAATGACTCAAGGCAAATTTGGAGCTCAGCTGGAATCACTGGAATTTCTGTAGCATGCATGCAGGTAAACATCTAATATGACAGAAAGAAATACTAGGACCTTATGAAATAAGTAAAGAAGCTAATATGAGTGATTAGCAGAGTCCAACAGATCTGTTAATCTGCTCAGTAATTGCAGACACTACATGGCCTGCACACCCCGCTTCAGTCTCTAGAGTGTATTTTCTATCTCCCTCCCACTTTCACTTAATTAGAGAGTTCACACTATCCTGAAATCCCATAAGAACATGCCTTGGTGGCCAGCAGCAGAGTTCAAGAAGGATTTCATGGCTCAGAGTGGGAACTGACTGCTCACAGTCAGCCTGGTCTCTCACTGGTAATTCTAAACCTCCGTTCTGTTGCATAAATCTTTAAATAGCTTCCACACTCTTTCTATTGATCACTGAGAAGGTATTTAACAAGTTTTGTCCAGGAAAAGATTAACTAGCCATGATCTCTTTAGGTTAGAAAGGAGACAATTAATTGATGATATGATAAATACATAAATTCATGATTACTTGGAGCAGGTTTCTCTCACTACTGGGCAGACAGGTTATGTTAGTTTCTGTACCACTTTTTTTCATTTGTTTACCAATGAAGGCAATAAAGCCTTCTACCTTCCCCTCTCCTTCAGCATTTCTAGTACACTAGAGCTTTAGAGTACTAAATGGTCTGAGCTGCAAGGGAAAAGATTATGTTACAGTGAAATGGAAACAAAAGCTTGTGGTCTCAGCTAGGCTGTGAGGTGATGCGCATCAGCATCAGAAAGCAGAATAGGTATCGTGAGATGCGCACAGCGACAGTTTTCTGTTTTTATGGCATTGCATGAACCTGCCAGGGATTTTGCACAGAACAGTTTGCTGGAGACCCCTCCTGTTTTTTCCTCTCTCTGTTCTCACTGGCAATGGAACAAAATACAGCAGGTGGCTGGGGCTCCATCTGGGTCCAGTGCTTAGCATTATTAAGCCACAGTAGAAAACAACAGTAAGCCCACATCTTGGATACTACATACAATCAAAGGTAGTATATAGCAGAAATAACACAGGAAAAAGTAACAAAATTGATGGGAGACAAGTAGCAGAGTTTGTATGAGGAGAGATAAGGTAGCCTGGGACTCTTCAGGAAGTTTTGAAACTGAGGCTTGGCCATTTTATTTTATGCTATTACTTTTGAAATGACCTTCTCCATGCCGTTCTTGATTTTCATGCCTTTCAACATTTATTTCCTAATAAGCGAGAAAAATAAATTCTTTTTCATACAATGCATGCTTAAATTACAGCCCTCATTGCCACAAAACCTCATGAACATCAAAAGCAGAAACTGTCACTGATCAATGAACCCCTGCAGTGGAAAAAGGCTCTGAGGAGACAGGCAAGGGCTTTGAGCTCATGAAGCTTGTGATGGGATGTGGGTAGTGACTGTCCACTCCTGATGCAATGAAAGCTGAGCTTACCTCAAGACAGAGGCGTCCAGAGGGTAGCCTTTAGGCTACATCAGTTATCTTCCTGAGCTAGCCAGACTGGTAAGGTGCAGGTTAATACATGGCTCAGCCCAACATGGACTACAGAAAGTGAAAA
>VZTL01012553.1:0-30827 GCA_013400535.1 Scopus umbretta
AAAGCCCTCTCGATGAGCCCCACTCACTGATGAGCCAGATGATGAGCCAGAATGCTTTTGGCCTTTTGAGACAGCTGAACGCCATCTGTCGCCAGCAGGCCTGTATGTACTCACAATACAGGAAAATGCAGAGTGATTTCACTGTATGAGGTCACTTTTTCTCTTGGAGAAAAGACAGGTTTAATCACCTGATAACTGGAGAGTTGCATTTTGCCTCACTTGGCTTAATAGATGAGGGCAAGAGAAATTATGCCATCACAACACCCAAGAAATGAAGAACAATTTGAGGATACTGAAGAGGCATTCCCATCTCTTCACATAAGCTAGTCCTGACGTTTGAAGCACAAGACAATTGCGTAGACATCCAAGCTAGCTCCACACAAGCTAGCTTGCATCCAGAAGCAACACAGGATTCTATGATTCTATGATTCTATGATTCTATGATTCTATGTGCATGCAGCCTCGTGTAACTTATAAGCACAGCTCTCAACTGCTCACCGCTGCTCACAGCTGCTTGCTTTACACATCAGAGTTATGTGCCCCTGAACTTAGAAGTGTGGGTCAGTGTTTGTGGAGGAGTCTACTCAGTGAGCATCTGTGACAACTAGTGTCAACACAAGCTTTATTTCCAGAAAGATATTATCAAATGGGCAACCTGGCTTGCAGAGGAAAGTTTGACTTTTTGGCAGCACTGAATGAAAACTATGATAGAATACTACTTTCTCTATGACTAAGTTAGAGATAATTGTCTTAATAACATGAAAGGCATTGCTGGTTTAAGAACAAATAGCCAAAAATTATCAGGAGTAAAATTAGGTTAAAAATCAGAGCAATATTTCTGACCATCAGAGCAGTGGGAATCAGCAACCATCTCTGCAGTGATGGGTAACTGTAATTAGCAGCTTCCCTCTTCCGTCTTTTACTGCACTACACAGAAGAGCCTGCTCTAACAGAAGCTGCTTCCCAGAGACTCTGGCATTTATTATTGTTAAGACAAAATGAGTGGCAAATGGGAAGAAGAATTAATCCGATTTTTCTTTTTCTTCTATGTGAAACTAGTTACAAATAAGACATACTTATTTCTGTTTTTTTTTCTTCCAGTTAGGTGTAACCTTCCAGAACCTGTCTGCCAGAAAAGAAGAGGAAGAAAACTCCCCAGCCAGGCTCCAGACTCAGCTGGGTGGCAGTGTGGGATAGTCAGTGCAACAACAGTTACTAAGAAAACTTTTTGAGCCAAATCACAGAGATTCAGTGTAGATATGACATGTAATATGGGCATTGTTCCAGTATTATAGAATCACTTCAATCCTCCTCTACACAAACTCTGCTCAAAACTTCCCAGCCATTTGTGTTCCACACTGAAAACAGAAAACAGCTAGACTCTGTAACAAAACCACAACAACCTTATAGCCTTTAAAATACATGTGCAAAAAGCCCATGGAATCTTAGGTGCGTTGTATCTTGTATCAGGGACAGCACAAAACATACAAAGCAGCTAACAGTTCAAGAAAATTCTTGGCATAGAAAACAGAACATGAAAAGAGCAACAGAATACTTTAGCTGCAATGTTTACTCACTTTAGTTCTTTGTAGTATTCTTTCTAAAAGCATTTAGAAAAATACCTACACTTAGATTGAGGTGGCCATCAGACTAACACCCTACCAGGTCTGTATGAACCAAAACTTCTCTGACTGCATGGACACCTAATTTTTTTTTATTTTCACTAACTACTTCAGTCCATCGTGCTGTGAAAATAACAAACAGAATAAAATAGATTTAGTACCAAAATGGAAAAAGCCCAAGAAAATCACAGGAGCAGGCTTTGTAGTAAAAATCCATTCTAGTAAATTCTGGACTGTCTATTGATATCTTAAATCATGAGACAATGTTGGCCACAAATTACTATTTTGAGATATACATCAAACTACTGCAAATTACTGTACTTTAACAGCAGTTCAGTAGGAACAGGAAAGATACATCTTAGACAGGCTTCAGAGATTATCTTCTCTGAGCTGGTAGCTCCCAAACTTGATTTTATAAAAGGATTCATGCAGTCATGCAGTAAAAATGGAGTGTGATTTCAGACTGTGGGCATAATGTCCATAGCTGAAGAAGGAGAAGAAAACAGAAGCTCTCAGAAAACAATTGGGTCAGTGGGATTTAGGTACTTTAGTCCTAATGATCATTCTTTCGAGCATATTTGTGAATAAAGGTAAGTTTAAGATTGTGTTTCAATGCATCCCTGGGTAAGCACCATTTTACTTCACACAGAGACACTGCTACCATAGTATAAATTTCAGACTGCTGTTATGAAGGGTTGTGCTTGTCATAAGCACTCCACTTATTAGCGAGTGTGTGCAGGATTGGGATTTTCCAAACCTATATAAATATTTACAGAAGAATGTCTTTATCTTAAAAAAGCGTGTAGTGTAGATGATTGTTTTTACATACAGAATAGAATGATTTTAATCACATCTGGATATATTTGCAAAATCAGGAATTAAAAATATATCTGCTGAGAATCACTTTTCTGAATATCTTGGCAGTAATTCACTGTTAAAATATTTTCTTTACATGGAATTTACTAATGTTACTCTTTACAGCTTACCATTTCACTGACAGTTTTTTCCAGACAGGCTTCCTGCTAGCAGAGGAGGAGGCCTAGGTAAGTGCTAACTGTAGAACATTCATTGACTATTTTATTGTGACTGTACTCAGCAAATGACAGGATTAATGCAGAAAGTTTGAATTGCCTTCATTTTAGAGAAGTCTAGGCAACTCACTAATAGCTAATTATTAATAACTCACAACTTTGAGTTTCTCACACATGTCCACACTATCATATAAAATAACCCTCCATTTTTTTCCTTTAATTTTCTTCAGAGACAAGAAAAGCAATTCCCCTTTTGTTTCCACTTTGTGACTTGAGAAGTGACTTCCACTATACTGTTCTTTTTGGTTGCCTGTGATATGCTTTTCCAGGTTCAAGTCCTTTTGAAGAAACATTCATTTAATAATTAAATATCACCATTTTTACTATGTTATGACAAAGATTTGTCTAGGAAACCTGTTTTTTAAAGACAAGTCAGTGTCTTTGGATGGACATCAAAGTCTTTTGCTAGATTCAGACTGAAGATTGAAGTATTGCAAATATACAAATAATAGAAATAATTATTGGAGTGTAGAACCCATATTTCTGTCTTTTCCCATTGGATATTTGAACTACTAGATGATAAGACAGGACTTTTCTTTCTTCAGTTCTTTTTAAACAGACACGTTCTGAGCATGTACACTCTAATATATGCTTGCATTTCATAACTGAAGTGTTCACCTATGTACCTTTTACATATTTTAATATATAGAACTGATGTATAAATCTATATTTATAACTATCAATTTTATACACAAAAATCATGATATAGACAGTATGACCTATACCCAGCTATGAGATTCTGGCTTTATCCTGTGTCATTTATGCTAAGACACATAATGTTGCAAGTTAATAACTTCTGTAGTCAGTGAAGATGACAATTCGGATGTTTAGGTCTCTTCCTCACCATCTGGAGAACATTCTGCTTCCTGTGATCATCCCTGAGTGTCATTACAACTGTTTTAGAGCTTAGGACACTCCCATTTCCTTCCTATAGCAAAGGAGGGATTTTGACCTTCAGTTCTGACTTCACTTGGGGCAATCAATAGGTACAGGACTTTGTGCCATGCAGCAGTTTGCAGACTGGATGTCTCAACAAGCTGTCTGGCCTGCTCTGACTTAACAACTTCAGTTTCCCAATGGGATCCAAGTTTTTCCTGTGTGCTTTCTGCAGATGCCTACCTTTAGCAAAAAGTGGAAAAATAACAAACTTCCTCTCTGAACAGAGTGACCTCAATTAGGAGTCTAAACAATGTGGGATATATTCATGTCTAAGCACTGTTAGAATTTGGATGGTGGCTCAGCAATGGCATTTACAGATTTCAACACTGGAAATGCATCCAGGAACTGAAGGCATATCTCAGATTGGGCAGTAAATAAAGTTCCTCATTTTTATTTATTTGTTTTTGTCTGGAAGAGTTATTGTTTCTGTCTGCTCATGCCCCAGTCCTTCTTCATGTCTATCTCCAGATAGACTGCAGATTTAAAAATGTTTGTACCACTGCACTTCTAACTCTTTCATAAGAGTTGGCTAGGATTGTGAGTGTATCAATATTGCCAAACCAGTGTCCAAAAGTCGTAAGTCAGATCATCAAATGTTGAGAAATCTTTAAAACTGTGTAATTAAAACCAAGAGTTTTCATTTCTTTTACTTGTTTCTAGGGTCATAGGAAGTCTGTAAAATTTTTGCAAATTCTTTAAAGTTACATGACTCTAGAAGCTGGGGCTTTAAGGAAATTATCCCCAGGCTTGGATACCACAGTGAGAGACAGTGACACTGATACCTCTGCAGTTTCTGTATAGCTACTTTAATCACGTATTCTACTTCATCTGGTGAGAAAGCAAATTAACACCTTTGAATTTAAAAGCAAGGATCAGAAATTGAGTCTATACACAAATCAAGTCAGCATTTGCTTGGTATAAGACAAATGCTTATACTACAAGAAACAAGTGATAGTATATCATGATGGCTATCCAGTCTGAAGGAAGTCTTAATAAAAAGGTCAGAGTATATATAAAGATCACAGTCATACAAATCAAAAAAGGCAAGGAAAGACCTTACAAGACCTTTTTTCATAGAAGGCAGGGGAAAAAGGATAAGTAAGTAAAAACACATTGAAAAGTGCTATATTTCAACCAAATTTTTAACCTCAGGGCAGTTCCTTCATACTTTTCTGTAAAGAGCTAGAATATAGATGGATATACGTAAATAATGAAAATAATAATTATTTGGAAGTGAGATATTTTCCATCTACTGAGGACCTTAACATACCTTTCACCAAAGCAGGAGAAGGTTTCACACTATATGAAATGCCTTGACAATTCTGACATGCACAAATCTGATTACAGTTTATACAGAAATGTAATGAACTTGGACTTGCAGAACTGGTATTGTACATGCAAAAGTCTTAGGGGGGCTGTCCTATGGATTGAAAGATTGAATGACATTGACAACATATTGATATAATGCACTACAGCTTTACTAATACTCATGAAAGTTTACAGTTATAAAAGTATAAGACTTTCTGTTACTATATATGCACAAAAATTTTTTCATGCTTTAACTTAAAAATCTCCTAAAAGACATATGAGACACACTGTCAGTATACTTGCCTTTCTTCCTGAATAAAATGAAAAGGAAAGTTACTAACATTTAATTTGATATAAATACCTATATTTGTATTCATGAACAATTCCAAGGCAAATATTTGTCTTTGTAGATTTAACTCCTAGATTAGCTGCAATGCAGACTCTACAAAACCTGTGCAGCTTCTTTTATCAGGCTGTTTATGCAGGCAGGTGCAGACAAATCAAATCCTCTGACCACACTTTATAACATGCACAGATGTAGGACAGCACACAACCCCACTGTCTAAGACAATTAATTAACACAACTTTGTAGTCAGTTTAGAAGAACTGGTTTTCTTTATTCTATGGCTGTGGAGTGATTACTCACAAGAATATGCAAATCATGATATAGCTCATTTTCAAGCAAAATTCACCCTAAAACAAGGCTCTGGATTAGATGTCTTAACAAATTTTTCTAGGTCTTTGCAGCAACTACTTTCGTTATAAAATTAAGGTAACATCAATTCTAATTTTTTTTTCATGTTGGATATATTGGATATATTGGCCAAACCTTCCCTTAATGTAAATTTTGATTTCAAAATTTTTAATAAAACTTCTTCTCCAGTGGTGAAAAAATTGGCCTAGTACAGACTAATCAGTAGTCTAGTCTGTAGCTTTTTGTTTCTTAGTATGTGTGGTAATACCCTGAAAAAAACCCTGTGCTAATGGCATTGTGGGTTCTGCATCATTATCACTCAAGAATTTCTGTATCAAATGTGCTTAGTTTACAAATAAAATGGGAGGGGTTTTTGTTTCTGTTTTGTTATTCTGTTTTTTTTTTTTCTGACTGCTTTCTCTGCATTCCTTAGAAGCAAGCTAGATGTTCTAGGGTGGGGCTTTTTCAGGTCACTTATCACTGCTACTTATGAATGTTCTGCAAAGCAAATGAGCTCTCAGCTACATCTGTGCAACACTAAATTCCAAATTAAGGTCTCTATGGATGGCACCATCACCCTATTTCCCACAACAGAATTGCACAGGTGTATTGTGTTGGCTTTGGCTGGGATAGAGTTAATTTTCTTCATAGTAGCTAGTATGGGGCTGTGTTTTGGATTTGTGCTGGAAACAGTGTTGATAATACAGGGATGTTTCAGTTATTGCTGAGCAGTGCTTACACAGAGTCAAGGTCTTTTCTGCTTCTCACCCCACCCCACCAGCGCGTAGGCTGCGGATGTGCAAGAAGTTGAGAGGGGACACAGCCGGGACAGTGGACCCCAACTGACAAAAGGGGTATTCCACAATGAATGACATCATGCTGAGCATATAAACCTAGGGGAAGAAGAAGGAAGGGGGGGAAGTTTGGACTGATGGTGTTTGTCTTCCCAAGTAACCATTATGCATGATGGAGCCCTGCTTTCCTGGAGACGGTTGACCACCCGGCTGCTGATGGGAAATGGTGAACAAATTCCTTGTTTTGTTTTCTGCAGCTTTTGCTTTACTCATTAAACTGCCTTTATTTCAACCTGCAAGGTTTCTCACTGTTACCCTTCCGATTCTCTCCCCCATCTCACCCTGCAGGGGAGTGAGCAAGCAGCTGTGTGGGGCTTAGTTGCTGGCTAGAGTTAAACCACGACATGTATGCAGCTGAAAGTTACTAAACAGGTCTGTTGATGATATGCAAGATGGAACAAAATTTGCAGCTTAATATTTCCTAGCTGTGTTGACTCTGCAGGAGAGAAAGCTTATTTATATTACTGGCACAGGCAGCTATTACAGAATGCATGGAGAAGGAGATTTGCTGAATAAAATGGTGCTATTTGGGAGGAGGAAGGGTTCAGGCTAGAGCTACGTTTTATGGTCTTTTGTACTAATATTCTGTAATCACAATAGTCTTTCCTCTGACATAGTAGAACAGGGTCAGATGTCAACATGAAAAATTGTTACAAATGAGAACTTTATAACCTTGGAGAGAGGTAATAAAATGTTTGTGACTTTCTCGTCGACTGCATCTACAGAAAAAAAAATATATGTCAGTTACAGATGACCTTGTTTTGGAGTGATCTCTACAGTCATTATACTCCAATTCTTATTTCAAAAGATACTTCAAAATCTTTTTTCATGAGACTTTTAAGACTTTGTTGCTGTGATTTATTTGATCCTTCAGATATCTGTATTTTTCCGTTGCTTAGCGTGTTCCTTGCAGAGAGGGAATTCCTATTGTAGCTTATAGTATGCTTACCAACTTTTGACACTTGGAAAACTCTTGAGAATGTTTAGTAGACTCAGAACAGCAAAAAATAACTCTTATTTAGAAAAAGGAAGAAACAATAATACTTGAAAATATTTTGCTTTAAAATCCATACGACCTTCCAATAAAGGTTTGGGGTAGTTCTTTTTCTTCCTGAATCAGTCTGCTCCTTTACAGCTAAAAAACTCACCCTGGACTATTTAAATTGAAAATTTATCAGAGTCAGCCTAAAGTAAAGGGGTTTCTGAAAGCATGAGTTCCTCTCCCATTCCCTCCCAATAAGATCTAATATGGAAACATCAGCCTGTATCAAAATGTTTCTGTCTCAGAAAGACTGTCCATTATGAACTTTTCTAATCCTTTCCTGAATATTTGGAAATGTATATTACACAGCTGTAATTATGTCTAGGTGGAAAGTCAGCAAAAGGACTGAGTGTTATTTGAAATACCTAAATGAAAATATACTGGTTCAAAAAATCTCACCTTAGCACCTAACTGCATATGTTCCTATAGTGCTTAGATGTTTACATTTTAAAACTTAATTAAAGTTTATTATTGGTATTGACATTTTCAGGTTGATAGAATGTAATTTTTAATAAACCCACTATACTCAAGACCTATGTTTATATAAAATTTCCAAACATCCTTCTACAAAGAAAAATGATTGCTTTGAGATCCTTTCCACAGAACAAAATGGCTGATAATAAGCAAGTATTTACAAAACAAACTATCCTAAACCTAGCACAAAAGCAATCCAAGGAATCTCTGAATCATCTCTGTTGATCCCAAGTACATAAAATATAATGAGCTAACCTGGCTTTATTTCACTCCCTGTTTGATGGCTAATTGGTCTATAACAGAAACATGCATCTGTAGCCTTTTGTTTCATTGTCTTGAGACTTTCCATTATTTCACTTAATTTCTGAAAGATTTTGTTTATTAAGATCAAAGCAGAGCAGCCAACAACTGCCTGGAAAGTAGTCCTAGACCTCACTGCAGCATACAGCTACTGTTACTTTGTACTACGATAACATGTTCAAGATCTGTCTGTGTGAAAATGAGCAAAAGACAATACCTTTGGTTCCTGAAGGCTTTGAGGACTACCATTGTTCTAGGATATTTGAAAATAAAAGAAGTGGTTTGCATACTTGCTTATAATCTGTTCTGTTGTCTCTGAAGACAACAGAAGAGCAGCATTTTTTTTCTTCAGCTTCTTGAAGACTGCTACAAACTAGAATTATAATCTAGTTTTATCTTCTGTTTTACCAGATTGACCCACATTCTAATTGTTGTCCTGCAAAGTTGTCATACAGCCATCTTTTTCCATCCACAAAAACTGCATGCATTCTGAAAGGACTTTGCAGCAAAATGTGTGAGATCTGATCCAGAGGTGCATAGATGAAACTCGGAATCTCTCATGCAGAAAATCCTGCAGCTGGCTAGTCCACATCAATGCTGGTGTCAACTAATGCCTGCTCCTGTGCAGCTTTAGGAGTACCTCTGTCTGTTATGGCATGGTGTGGTTTTTATCTAGGTACACCTATGCTGCACCTGAGGCATTATTCCAGCCTAGAAAACAAAACCCTGAGTATGTCTAATACCTTAATCAAAGGCTCAGTTAATCTCTCTCCTGTGCAAGCCTGATGGATCAGGTAGTCAAGCATACATGTGCCCTATCCAATAGCTGGTACCATGGTTTCCGCACTTCCTTAGCATAGTGTAATTACTTAGTTCTTGAGCTTTAGACAGTGACAGGAGTGGAAACCACATGGGTTATGGCTGTGCTTAAACTGCTTTCTGGATGATATAATTATAAATGGTCACTTGTATGCATCTTTATTTCTCCCTTCTCCTCTGCTTCTTTTGCTATTATTCACCATCTACCTTATCCACTTACATATAAACACAGGTCACTATTTTTATTATGAACTTGTAATGTACAGATTATTAAATCATGAGTTTCCCAACCATTATCTTGGACTTTTATGTTGTTAAATGTGAGACTAACAATGCATTTACTGCATTAAAGTTAATAATCCATTGACTTACCAGATATGACACATCTGAAGTTGAGCTAATTCTCTGTCTCATTAAGCAGTGTAGGGAATACTATAATCATCCCACATTTGTCTTTCCTCTTAAAATTATACAATTAGAGAACCCATGCTTATTCACTGAATTAATACTCCAAAAATTTTATCTACGCTCAGTTATCTTTCACAGGTGTGTGCATTAAAGGCTAGTTTGTCAGTGAAGTATCATGTTAATGTTGGTCTCAATGCACCTTGCAGGAGAATAATTTTTTTAAACTTCTTTGAGGATTATAATTTAGAAAACATCTTTTCACTGTCTTCTTCCTGATTCTTTAAATAAGTAAAATGAACACTGCAGTCTCCTAGCAGTCCTTCCTTCGTGTGTGTGTGTCTGTGTGTGAGAGTGAGTGAGTGTAAGGAGATAGCCTGAAACATTAAATTCTGTTAATTTATATTTATGACTGTATTTTATGGTTGCTTGAACATTTTACATTGAAACTCTTTCAATGGAAAATTGGGCTTTTGACCAAACCAATGTTTTTTTCTTTGCAAAAACTGTGTGCGTTCCATAGAAAACTGCTTTTGTTTTATTTCGTTTTCCTTAAAGACCAGAGGCCTGAAAACTAAATATTTTGAATTGGCTATATTCCTGTAAAGACACATGAAAGCCCAACTGAGGTTCTTTTTGTCTCTGCTAGGGGCTGGAATCCCAGTCAAAACACTAGTATAATATATCACAGCCAGAAGTCATCAGGAGGGGAGACTGTGGTACTTCATGAGAAGACATTGACCAAATGCAGATCTAGATTAATGAAAGTGTATTTCTTACTCTCAGTATAAGTCCCAGGGACCATAAGCCTAAGTCACAAAAGGCAAATGCAGAGACTGGGAGAATGAAGAACTGTCCACTGTAGGAGAAGGCCAGGTCCGAGACCATCTAAGGAACCTGAAGGTGTACAAGTCCATGGGACCTGATGAGATGCATCCACGGACCCTGAGGGAACTGGCGGATGAAGTTGCTAAGCCACTATCCATCATATGTAGGAAGTCATGGCAGTTTGGTGAAGTTCCCACTGACTGAAAAGAGGAAACATAACTCCCATTTTTAAAAAAGGAAAAAAGGAAGACCCAGGGAACTACAGGCCATTCACTCTCACCTCTGTGCCCAGCCAGATCATGGAGGAGATCCTCCTGGAAACTATGCTAAGGCAAATGGAAAATAAGAAGGTGACAGCAAATGTGGCTTCACTGAGGCCAAATAGTGCCTGACAAATTAGGTAGCCTTCTACGACAGGGTTACAGCATTGATGGATGAGGGAAGAGCAACTGACATCATCTACCTGGACTTGTGAAAAGCATTTGACAGTGTCCCACACGACATCCTTGCCTCTAAATTGGTAAGACATGGATTTGATGGATGAACCACTCAGTGGATAAGGAATTGGCTGGATGGTCGTACCCAAAGAGTTGTGTCAATGGCTTGATGTCCAAATGGAGACCCGTGATGAGTGCTGTTCCTCAGGGGTCAGTGCTGGGACCTGCACTGTTTCACATCTTTGTTGGTGACATGGACAGTGGGATTGAGTGCAACTTCAGCAAGTTTGCCAATGACACAGAGCTGTGTGGTGCAGTCAACACATCTGAAGAAAGGAATGCCATCCAGAGGGACCTTGACAAGCTTGAGAGTTGGGCCCGTGTGAACCTCATGAAGTTCAACAAGGCCAAGTGCAAGGTCCTGCATCTGGGTCAGGGTAATTCCAAGCACAGATACAGGCTGGGCAGAGAATGGATTNGCTGCGTTCAGCTCTGGGACCCCCAACATAAGAAGGACATGGACCTGTAGGAGCGAGTCCAGAGGAGGGCCACGAAGATGATCCGAGGGCTGGAGCACCTCTCCTATGAAGACAAGCTGCGAGAGTTGGGGTTGTTCAGCCTGGAGAAGTGAAGGCTGCAAAGAGACCTTACAGCAACCTTTCAATACCTGAAGGGGGCCTACAAGAAACGTGGACAGTGACATTTTACAAGGGCATGTAGTGATAGGACAAGGGCTAGTGTCTTTAGACTGAAAAAGGGTAGGTTTAGATTAGATATAAGGAAGAAATTCTTCACTATGGTGGTGAGGCACTGGAACAGGTTGCCCAGAGAAGTTGTGGATGCCCCATGCCTGGAAGTGTTCAAGGCCAAGTTGGGTGGGGCTTTGAGCAATCTGGTCTAGTGGAAGGTCTCCCTGCTCACAGCAGGGTGGGTTGGAACTAGATGATCTTTAAGGTTCCTTCCAACCTAAATCATTCTGATTCTATGATACTTATGGTTTTAAATCAATCACGTTTTGTACTGAAAAAGAAAATTAGGGCAAGATAATATAAGCAAACTGAACAATTTATAAACTATTCTGAAAATATGTATGTCTAGAGAATAGACAACTAAACCTATACTTAAAACCATATGTTTGCTCTAAACACCATTAATAATGACCAGTAAAATCTCAGCCATCTTGAGGCCTCCAGATTTAAGTTCCATAGTGGCAAACAGTGATGAGAGGTGTTTGCCTTTTGCTGTGTGTACACTTGCAACAGATGCTGACTTTGGTGAAAGAATCCATTCAGTTCTGGTTGTTAAACTTCATTGACAAAATGCACCATGTGAAGAGGACTAACAGATACAGGAAAAATACAGACAAAAGGGAAAAGTGTTAGTTTCATTGTTCAAATTTTGTTGATCTGCTCATCAAAATGCATATCACAGAGGACACTGCATAAGTTAGAACGCAATTGAAGATAGCAGTCTGTATGATAAGGTGCATCTGCTGTGCATGAATCTTCTCTTAAAAATGGCCAACATTTTATGGTCAAAATATGAACATGAATGCAATGTGTGCAGCGGTGCAAAAGTCACTGTGCCAAGCCACATTTGTTACATGAAACGTGACAAGCCATTCACAACTATGTAACTTATTCTATAGCTCCCCACAAAGAATAAGTATCCAATAAGTCATACAGGTTTTAACTGAGGAACTAAAGAAAAAGATTTGGCTATTAGGAGTGTCTTAATAGCCTTTCTTTTGGCTGCAAGCTACATGGGTAAAAGTAATGAAATTAAAGCATCACTTCTAAGTGTTTCTAGAAGACTCTGCTCCTCTCCTGGCTGAAATCAATATCAGCACATGCTCTCTTCTTGCCTGTCCAAGAGAAATGTAACAATCAACTTCTGATTATAGCAGCTGGGAGATGCAGGACTAGAATTGTTCAATGATAGCTGATTAGAAATTTTCTTGTAAAGTGGTTTCCATCAGCAAGAGCTGATTCATTAAAATGTTGGGGTTTTCCCCTAGAACATACAAAATTCTGTAAAATGTTTATTGGAATAATTTTTGGATACAGGGTGAGAAACTTCAGATGATGACCCTGAATACTCAATAGTCTGATGGCTAAAACATTTTTGTTAGATGTTATTAATTTTGATTAAAGTCCCTGCACTTTCTGTTAGCTTATGTGACAAAAGCTGCCCCCTGCACACAAGTGAGTGCACAGGAGCACCGCAGCTGGGGGAACTCCAATATACCCCTGCCCATCTCCTCCTGGAGCTTCACAGGAGTCACCACCCTGTGAAAATCTCATCCCCACAGCTCCCAAAGGCACAATGGCAGAGGGGGCCCCAATGCCCCAGTCAGAGACAGGACACCCCAGTCCAGCCCCAGGGCTGTCCCAGGGCATCCACAGCTCCATGAGCCTGGGGGACACCCAGCATCAGAAGTCAGTGAGGAGACTCTCTGGGTCACCCGACAGACCAGGGGCACTGCCTGGGGTGCAGGGTTCCCTGTGGGGTGCAGGTAAGAGCATTTGGGGACTATACAGGATTTATTATGAGATGATTAACGGGGCATTGAAGGTGGGGAAAGGGATGGATTGAGGTGGTTTGAGGAGGAACAAGTATGGGAAAACAGAGGCAGAAGGGGAGAAAAGGAGATGGTTTTATGTAACAGGTGAAGGTCAGGACGCCTGTCTAGCCATGCCTGCACCTGACCAGCATAGTCTGTCCCAACTTCTCACTAAACTCCATTTCTAGTGATTTTTCTGGGTGTGGGGCTCTCTGGACTGTGTGCCTGTGTGTATGGGGGTGGACCAGGGATGGGAGACCCATGTGCCTATGGTGCCAGCACAGAGCACGACAAGGATATGCTGTCAGTACATGACCCTGGCCAGCATTAAGCTGGACTAGCTGGCAAGTGGGGCATGTGGTCTGGGGACCAGTGGGTGTTGCTGGGACAGGGGTACCTGGAGGCATGGTCTACTAGCAGAGTGGGACTGGGGTGCTTTGGCCAACTGCTGGAGAGACCCTGGGGTGTGGGGTCTGCCAAGAGACCCATTTGCGTGTGTGTATGTGCACATGCGCGTGTCTATGGCAGACACTCAGCCTCACTGCCAGTCAGACCCGTGGGCATCATGGAGCTGCAGCAGCCTTGCCCCTACTGGGCTTCCACATTTGGCAGCTCCTAACAATTTCTATTTCTGTCAAGCAACTTTATCCCAGTGAGTGCTCTAGTCACAGGGCTGCTGACTCTTCCTTGGAACAAAAATCTGTACATTTCCCACATTTGCAAGCTAATAAGCCTGTTTGCTCTAATGAGTATTTAGACCCTAAGGCTCAAACATTTACCATTTAATTGTGATATTTTCTTTGCCTTGTTATCTCTACATAGAGCTTATTTTTGGCACACTGCTGGTTCTTGAGACCTGGTAATTTGGTTGTAATTCCCAAAATATTAGACAGCCTTGATTCATTCTAATGTCTCCTACTTTAAGACAGATATATTTATTTTAAGTAATACAAGTTATTCTTCCCTTATTCTGTGGAAGAGAACAAACTTTCACTGTACATAATCTCCTTCAGTGCAAAATTTCAATGCCCTGAAATTTATGTCCATTCAAACAAGGTAAAACAGCTTATAAAAGCCCAGATTCATCCCAGCTACAGTTAATCGCTTATCCAGTGTTGGAGCCTTGTTGCTGTAGCAACTACTGCCTTTATGGAAATGGTTTTCAACTTGTGATCCATGGACCCCTGTATCTATGGTCAGCTATTGAAAGGTCAACAACTGAGAAAATCAAGTTTATTGTCTGCAGGTTTAAATAATATGAACCTCCGTCCACATCTATTATTAGAAGAGCCATGATTAGTCAAAAAAACAGATGGGGCAGGATAAAGACAATATTTCATAATCAACAGGGGAGGGTAGTTATGAAAGGCAACTCAGCCCACCATCTGAATCACTGTCTGAAGGCATCTATCGCTTTCCAGCAACGATTAAGGGAACTTTGGGTGAGTAGGTTTCTGATGCAGATATCTTAACTTAGCATCTAAAGTTAGGTGGGCTGAATATGAATCTACACTACTATCGGGACTTTTGTGCTGTTCCCTAGTTAGCTCAGAATAAACCACTGTTTCTTAAAATACTCTCCACAACCAAAAAAGGGCTCTTCCTTTAAATTGCTGTTATACTCAGCATGGGTAAACAAGAGACATGTATGATGTATCTGAAATATCCATATTGATATGATTCTCATACTTGCATCACAGGGAAGAGAAAAAAAGCTCATTTTAGCATTGCTTTGGGGGAAAAAGGTATGTTCATAAGCCATTAGTGTATGAGAATTTTGTTTCTTCAGAGTACCATTTAAGGAGCTGTCAAAAAGACATGATTTTCTCTTTCTAAATAGCTTTTTGTGAAACATGAATAAACACAAGGATTCCTTGTAGCCTTGGTTTTCAGACAGTTACCAAATTATTTTAGAAATAAAGGGCAACAGTGCATTGTGTTTCAGCATAATGAAATGTATGTTGCTGCTAGTAAGCAACTTGAAAGTGGTATAATTACAACCCTAACACTTTTTTTTCTACTTTCCTCTGATTGCTAGAAGGCTCCCTAAGAATTGGTTCAGGTTAGAAAAAACAGAAAAGCTCTGAATAGCCATAAAACTGGAAAAATCTCCAGTTTTTATCCATGTGAAGAATTATGCATTATAACAGGAGCTTAAAACATCTCTAAGAATCCCATTTGATGAAGGAAAAAGCTGAAGGACTGCAAAGATCTCTTGAAATTCGGACACCAAAAGGTATGTGAATGAATATGAGAAAATAAATATTTTATCATTTTCTTCTTCTAGTCTGTTTTTCTGCTTGACAAGCCTGTGTGACATGTAATAACTAAATTTAGCACAGTTTTACCACGAGAGGGCAGGAATGCTTATCAAACAGGTTTGCCACCGGTTGTTTCACCACTTCTTTGTCAGGAGGGTGACCCAATGTGCTTTCCCTCTGTTGGTATTATTGTGTCTAAGCATGTAGCCCGAGCAGTTAACAACATGACAAAATGCTTTGACCCAACAGAGTGACCTGTCATTAGTACGGCACATTAATCCCCCTGGATGGTCATGGGGCTCAGGGGCACGGCTGAACTGCAGCTGTGTAGGGCTAAAAGCAAAATTAGAACTCCTCACTCTGGGCTGGCAAAGGGAAACAGCTGTGCCAATGCATCAGGCTTGCCAAGGGAGGCTGGCTGGTAGGTAGAGGTGAAGCAGTGCTTGCTTTTCCTCCTTATGGTGTGTAAAGAAGCAAGAAGGAAGACCTTTAGAGAGCCTTTTTTATTCAATATTAGCAGCACTGGCTTATTCATGAACAAAATTTAAGATTTTCTGTAAGTGAGACTAATTTTGATCAGACCATAACAGTAGCCAGATCTGAACAGTAGAAGACTGTGCTGGGCAGAATACTGTGTAGAAAAGTTCCAGACTATTATTAAAGTGAAACAGATTTGTGTGGAAAGTCCTGGTTAACTCATAAACAATTTATAAACTGAAGCATTTAGCAGAGCTTGATTAAAGGTTTAAATTCTTGTAACTGTTTGCCAACAAAATATAGTGTTTCACTGTTCCCAAAACCATGTTTTGGAAAAAAAAAAAATCTACTGTGGGGCCACTCAGAGTTGCAAGATTTTAATCAGCTAAAATTAAGCTCAGTTACATACATGGAAATACCCTTTTTTTTGCTTGTTTTGCTGTCATGTTAAGTAGTTTCTTTTTTTAAATGGCAAAGTTTTTTGCCATGAAGCAAATAGTTGTGGAGTTGTGACTAGATAAACTATATGCAACGTGAACAAAGAAAAAAAATGAAAAAGTAACCTTACTCTAGCCATAGCAATAACCTTACTCTAGTCATAAGAAAAAAAAAAAGTCTATACAATTATTTTCCATTAGCTATGCCAATTAAATTATGCTTTTACTATGCCCTTCTCCAGAATAACAGTTCTCAGCAAAAATATCTGTTGTTCAATCTAAAGATTCTTCACTACTTCTATCATTGGGATAAAAAGGGGTTTCCCCAGTCATAAAGCAGAAAAGGGCATTGCCTTCCTATTGTGTGGCTTGCCTGTCTCCTATAAGAAGCTCTTGACTTATACTTAGAGGGTTACACACCCACTAGGAGATCTATATTCTCAGTGTCATTTTACAAATCTCTGTTTCCCAGAGGTTTTCAAGAGCCATGCTGCAACAGCATGCTACAAGGGTGACTAGGTAGAAAAGAAGGAAACACTACAAGATCTCCTTGTTCAATGAGTCAGGATTTATTTCTTTGGGCTTTGAAATAGCCCTAACAGTGTGTGGCTCTTTTCAAAGCCCTAGCAACGTGCAAGGGTGATTCAGCCCAGACTGAGCAGCAGCCAGCCACCTGGATTTTTGCTGAAAAAGGAAAGGGCATAACTGGACAGCACGCACTACCATGGAAATAGGCAAATAGCATAAGGGTAAAAAGCCCCTGTTTTATGTGTATTATCAGGATGCACAGAGAAATCAATGTAAGTCAGGACTTCTGCAGAAGCTATGCAATCACCATGCATATGGATCATCCTATAAGTTTTTCCAGTAAGTTTTTGAAGCTGTGAAGAAGGAAGGGTTGTGCTTCAAGATTTCCAGGTTTTTTAATGCAGGAGAATATTACCCACACACTTCCAAAGGAATGATGCACAAGGTGTCTTGCCCAGGGCCTCACAGAGTTACACATGTGGAAAACTTGTGTCATGCTTTGATCAAAGACCAGAAGGAATGACTCATTGCCTTTCCTTTCTATTGTATTTTCTATAGCATAAGAATATAACAGGTGCAGTGCCCAGGTCTGGGTGAATCTTGCGGTTTTGCTTTTATGGTTTTAGTTTCTACTAAGGATATGTATAGCAAAGGAACAGCAAAAGAAAATTTGGATTATTGTTCTTTGCTTTCCCTTTGCTTCATTTCAAGAGGTACACTGCAAAAGCAAGTGAAAATAGAGATCATTTCTGTTCTGGCATTTCTTTTTTTGTTAACTTTTGCACAATGACAACATTTTGGACACATTTATGGCCTTGTCTTTGAACCCTTATTCACGTAATGAATCTACTCACCTCTACATCCCTTTTGGTTGTAGAAATCACTCCTTGATTTGTTGCTCAGTGTCTTTTCCATTAAGTGCTGTTCTAGGGAGATCAAATAGGATTTCACAGGATGAGAACTCTCCAGCAGACAATCACCAGGCAATACCTTATACAGGGAGCAGAGCTACAAAAAGCTCTCTTGTCAGGCAGGGCACATATGGATAATGTTATTAAAATTCTTATTTGCTATCAGACCAACGGAGACACCAGGTGTTTCAGAGAACTTTTTGTAACAGCAGCATCCATTCAGAATTACTGCCCACAAAAGCCTCACCCCTACCCTTCTGCTAATCTCATAGTCTTCAAAAACATGATGTGAGATTAAGAAATTTAATATTCTCTAAGAACAGTGCTGTTCTTTGAAAAGAAATTAGATTTCTTCCTAAAATTATAGTAATTTTACTGTAACATTAAGGTATCTGAAGAAATGTCTAAGTGGACTGTCTCGGGTACTAGAAGTAGTTTAGATGCTGCAGGCTTTTTATCTCACCTGAATAAGGCTGGCCTAATATAGTCTATGGGGATATTTATAAAGTGGTAGATTTAGGAAGGCTTTTAAATTCACAGGTGCAGAGATGTACATTAAAAATCTTCCAGTCTCCTACCAAAGGAAAACCTGAGCAAGCACCTATGTTAGGAAGCTGCAGCCGATGATCCGTTTAAATTAACTTGAGTTGAAACTTCAGTGAAGAAGATGCTATTTAACCCTGCTGTCTGCCATACATACCCACACCATGAATTGTCTTGGTGCCGGTGCGGTCACATGGTGAGTAAAATCAAAGAACCGACCCAGCTGAAAGTTTACTGAACAAGCAAAACCCCTCCAAAAAAATAAAAAGGCTACATCAATTGCCTAATCTGGATAACTCTGCTGCTGTACACGTGCTCATGGGGGCCCAGAGCAGGGGAAGGAGCACCTGGTCAGGAACAGCCAACATGATGGCACTCCTCTGCCAGCCGTGCACCAGGCTTAGATTCATTTACAGTATTTATTAACCTACAGCCTGAGAAACCTGTCAAGTTTTTGGTGTTTGTTTTTTTTTTTAACTTGCATGTGTGACTTAGTTTTGAAAGAACTACATTGTTCTAAAATTTGAAATGTAACTTCCCAAAATATTAGCTCTTCACATCTGATCTCATTTACAAGCTTTCAGATCAAAATGTATATAACAATATAGTAATATCTTGTATTATCTCACTGTTTTTCCAATAATTCACTTGCTTTTCTGAATCAATGTTGAGCTGCTGTTTTCAGAGAACTATGATCCACCATGATTTTCAGAGCTTGCTCTTAAATAGTTCAACTTCGTGCTTCTTTATTGTCTAGTTAGGAATAATTTTCCTTTCTGCATTACAGTGTACTTGTCTACTATTTCATCAGAATTATGAGATCTTTTAATGACTTTTCAGTCATAGGTTTTTAAGGGCTTTTGATAATGTACCTTGCAATAAGCATGCATGAAAATATAGGTACAAAGTGGATGTTCTCTATTTATTTGCCTAGTATCTTTTAACCAAGGGATTTGTAAGGTCTAATTTTCTTTTAAAAAAGCTGTGTCAATTTTTCCCTGTTATACTCTACACACATTTGTGTCTGTAACTTCAATTTTATTATATTTTTAATTAGTTTGCATTGAATTTAGTAATTGCAGTTCTCAGCATCCTTTTTTAAAAGTCAAACTTTC
Organism: Scopus umbretta; assembly: GCA_013400535.1. Taxonomy (NCBI): domain Eukaryota; kingdom Metazoa; phylum Chordata; class Aves; order Pelecaniformes; family Scopidae; genus Scopus; species Scopus umbretta. Next base: position 19,649 of record VZTL01012553.1, read on the forward strand.
CTCTTCTCTTGCTCTTTGGACACTTCTGCTGAGGCATGTTATACACTCATGGAAATCTCTGACGAGACGAGGAGCTGGTAGAAGATAGATGGTGGGAGTGTACAGCCAGAAGTGAGGTAAAGAAGCAGAAATGTGGTAGGAGTAGACTCTTCCACTTTGGAAGCTATGAGCTGTCAGACTGGGTCACTTTGCCTCCTGAATTGCACCGTGAGAGTCCTTCTCTGCTCCATAGAAATCACCCCTCTGAAAATGCACAGCCATGCAAATAATTCCAGATATTCTTCATTGACCATCCTGTCTTTGATCATTTAGTGAGCTTCTGGCAGTTTTCTTCATTCTGATACATTTGAAAAAGCTTTTTATAGTAGTAACTTCTCGAGGTATCTACTTTGAATCCCAGACCAAGCAGTTTCTGAGGATGGAAACTGCATGAGTTGCTCTTTCTCCCCAACTGTTTGGGTCATTTTTCTCAAAGGGGATAAAAGTCTGAATTCTAGTTAAGACCACACACAGGGTTGTGAAGAGGTCAGCATGAAGGAGATTGTGGTATTTCCAGGATGGAAGTGCCAGATATTTTATAGAGACATGTTAAAAATTTTTAACTCAGTTTTGCAGATTAGCAATAAAAATACTTCTATTGTTTTCATAAAAACTCAAGCTCCTCAATGCTTTATTGGAACCTATGCTTTTGTTATATCTGAGCTTTTCATAACTTTTAACATCTTCTCAAATTTAAAAGTAGGTCATATATTTCAGCATATGTAATGTAAAAATGTGTGCCAAATGTTTGTAAAATGAATCATAGCAACATTAAAGAGACTACATCCAAAAATGTGATCTAGAAACCATTCTATTCAAATTATGTCTGTTCCTGAAATTATAACCTCCACATACACCCCAGTTTTCCCACTGACAACCCCACTTCCACAGAGCTATGGATTCTGTAGTTTAGCCTTATTTTCTCTGCTTATATGGCAAGTCTAGAGATTAGACAAGCCAAGAAATGAAGGCAGTTATAAGAAAAGTCTAAAGTAATTTTTTAATTTGAACCTGAATTTTGAAAAAGGTGAATATCCAAGCTTTTCTCAGCTTCTGTGATAATATTCAGCCTCAGACCCCATGAAACATTCAAGTGGTATTATCTCACTTAACAGATACTTGGGAGAGTAGATATTCGCAAATCCCTTTCCAAACAGGCAGTCACAGAAACACAGTTATCACAAGGCCTGGTTCGAGGAAGGTGATGATGTTTTTAAGTGAGACTTAGAATTTAAGAACCTAAAACTGAGCTCTTGAAAGTTCCTGCTTAATCTTTGGAGGTGCCCAGACTCTATCAGCACCTCATTTTTCAACGCTGCATTTCCTCAGATGCCTGAATTTTAGGTCTGCAAAGGCTTAAAAGTAAATCGCTGTTGACATGACTGACAACGGCTTGGCTTCTGTCTCATACTTAAGTCTCATCAACAGCAGCAAGCTTGGTTCCCCTATTCATTTCCACTGAGTACCTCAACTTGAAAGGAATTCTCCCAGCAAAATTGCCAGCATGAAAGGGGAAATGTAGGATAGAGGTTAGGCTTGTAGCTGAATGGAACAAGAAGCTTTTAATGAGAGTCTAAACCCTCTTTGGATCTGGGCCTACACAGTTTACCATCAGCATTGCTGGACCTGTAACAATGCAATAAGTTGAGCTCTACTTTCTTCCCCCCCGGCAAATTCTTTAATTACAGAACTATGACTGCAGTTACCTATATGCTCATCTTTCTGTCTAGTGAAAGCCTGTAGAGAGCTCAGGAGAAATATTACTTCCATTACTTGGTACTGAACTGGAAGAACCAAATGAAAGGATCTGCAAAGAATAAGCAAATTATCAGAGAGCTCAAAAATATAGTAGAGAGGATTATGTAACTGGGAAAATTCAGATCAGATATTAGGGAAAACTTCATGGTAGAAACAATGGGAAAGAACTGAAAGAGAGACTGTGGAAGTCGCTGTAAGTTATTTCTATGGTTTTGGGAATGACAGGGATTTTGTAGATCCTGTGCTGAATATCTAGGTTCAGCTCTTGCATTCCGTTCTCTCCTGAGGAATGAAAAAAAGTGGTTTCTTTCTGTTGTGTGCTACTCTAAACTTTTTGGAAATTTATGGAGAAATATGAAGTTTAGGATCTATGTATTAAATTTTTCCTTAATTTTCCCTCATAAAGAGTGCCATCAAAACTCAGGCTACAAAGGTCAGGGCCAACACATTAATTAAATTTGCATACTGAACAAGCCTATAAGAGAAGCTCTATTTAGCTGAAGACATTTAAAAACAGACAAACATCTTAAAGAGCTTTTCTGAAGCCAGGAAAGCTGCATCTAAACAAATGTGACACCACATGGTTCCAGGATGCTGCAACACCTTAACAGAGACTTGAGCAATGCTCACATTACCATACTAAACTGACAAAAGACAGACTATAAAATCCTGACAATCAGACCCACAGCTCCAGAGGCAGTCCTGTACAGTAACATGAGCTATTCGGAGGGGGAACCATGGGATAACGTACCTTTAGCTAACAAGCTATGCAAGTCTTTGGTGTGGGAAGGAGGTTCTGGTGAGTGTTAACGAAGAGTGAAGAGGCTCAGAAGCTCAGCAATGCTGTACCTGTGCAAACAAAAGGCCTCCTGAGGAGACGCATCTGGAGAACCAATAGAGACCACAGCAGACTCCAAGGTTTCTTTAATGTTTCTCCACCATGGAGCCAAAAGATGCCCTGGGGTAAATTCAGCAGCAGGATAAGAATTATTTTTTTATTTTTTTTTTGAATTGGAGTTTACTCCAGGGAAGCTGCTTCTAGTCATCCTGTGGCAGACTCACCTCAGCCCCTACATTTTTTGAGCAATCTACTCTGGTGTTGCTTTGCACCATATATGCCTAGCAAAAACCAGCCTCATTTTAAACTGTCACAGCTGAGGTGGCCAGAGAGGCCAGACAAACCCAGCCTGTGGCTGCCCAGGGAGGGTTTGGTAAGAGGACAGAAACCTCTCCCTCCACTGGTGTTTCCACAGGCATTACAGGGAAGGAAGCTCTCCTTGGTCTTGCTGGGCAGGAGGGCTGGTGCCTGGTCCAGGGGCCAGGCACTGCGCTTTCCCACAGCTGCTCCCTTTTGTGCCACTTGCCCTTCAAGCACGAGGTGAAACAGAGGTGGCAAACCAGATGGAGAGAAATGCCAGCTATTCCTCACTAACCCAGCAAAAAGCCAGAGCAAAAGTCCCCTGGTTTCCCTTGGATGCCTACAGGAATATATTACGTATCTTCAGACAGACACATATACACATGTGTATATACTCACAGAATCAACCAGAAAAGCATACTTCAAAAAAATAAAAATTACCTTTTTAATAATCTCTTCCTGCTCATCTAAAATCTGTAGAAAAATTGCAGCCTGTGTACCCACCCCTATAAAGCGTTTAAATGGCTTAAACCCAGCCTGAGTGTAAAATATGTGCTGCTGTTGCAATATCAGTAAATGATGTTTTGTTTCCCACTGTTATGAAGCTCTAGTGCTGGAGCTGTTATACTGATAAAAAGATTCTTCACCTCTTACAGCAACTTTTCTCAAGTGTGTCTGCCTGCCCCATTCTCCCCAGGTGAACTCCAGCTTTGCTCCCTCTCCAATGAATTTACCCCATTGCAGTTAACATTTCCAGTGATGTACATCTCAAATAACATATTTTTCTCACAACCCCAAGTTAAGTGCTGCCCCCAATCAGTTTGGGAAACGTATCTGTATGACATTGCAGTGCAAAGGAAAACCAATTACATTAAAATATAACTGTGCCTAAGCTATGTGCTGTAGGCTTCTGTTACCTCAGCTAAGACATGAGGCAAGTAGAGATGTGCCTATTCCTGACCGAAAGCTTTGCTGAGAGAAGCCCCAGCAAAACTGCGTTTTTACAGGCAAAGCTGCTTCACTGGGGGAATGGTGTGAATTTATAAACTCAAGCTTTTCCTGCAACATTGCATACAGAAAAGAGGTGCTTTATCAGTGAACGAACTATGAATCCTCTGCTGCTGAAATATTTCTAGGGAAAGTATGTGTTAGGAGGCTTGTTTTGCTCAGTCATACTGACCTACTTAGAGGACTACAGCTCTGTAGTTCCTGTGTGCAGGTACTGAAAGTTGTCATGTCTATGCCTATGTATGCCAAAGTCACTGAGCCATGGCTCTTCAAAAGTACTTCAGAGCCTGTCTCCTTCTTTAGGTACCTCTGTTAAGGCATCAGCAACATCTTCAAAATGACCAGTTAGCGGCCAGTGAAGGTGGTGGGTGCCTATTGTCTGCTGGGGGTCAGTACGCGCAGACCCAGCTAAAGCATGGCAACGTTGCTTCTTGTCATAAATTGCACAGAGCCTGACATGGGATCTGATCTGCATTTCTTTTGGCAGCAGTGTGGGGTCAGCACATTCCTCCTCTCTTTTCACACTCCAGGCATTCATTTCTGCCCTCGCATTGCCCCCTCAAGTGTGTTGGCACAGCTGCTTGGGTGGCCATGCACTGAACTGAACCTGGAAAATGGGACAGCTGAAAATTAATCTTTTCAGCAATCTTCTCTTTTTCTGCTTTTTCTTTTTCTTTTTCCTTTTTCTTTTCCTCTTTTGCTTTTTTCCCCCTCCCTCCCTCCCACTCTCCTTCTCTTCCTAACTTTAATTCTTTTCTTCCATTTACTTCCTTCCTTTCCTGTCCTTTGCTGGATCAGTTCAGTGATTTAGTTTGCCCTATAGATAAAACACTTTTAATTTAGCAAAGAAGTGGCGTTAGGCTGTGATTAGGGAGGAAATCAGGGATGCTTAAGCCAGTTTAAGAAACAGTCATGAAAAACCGTTTCTATACTCAACTGAAACCAGACATATTCTCTGTATATTACAGTATTCACCTCCTGTGAATTCAAACCTCAGCTCCAGATTTTAGCAGCACTAATACATTTGTCTGCAGTGATTTCTGCTATGGTCATTGAAGGGATGATGCTTTTAAAATCTTCACCCCAGAGCACTTTTGAAATTCCCACTCTTAAGCAGCATAGAAATTGTTGAGTAAACTGAAAACTTAGATTTCATTTTTGACAGAAAGTTTCCAAGTAGTTGTGTCCCTGTTTAGAAAATACTTCATATTACATTATAACTGGTGACTCCATTTGTATTTCTGTGATGTACATGCACACCCCATGTTTTCAACATTTTTAATACATTTTGAGGAAACTAAATGTTGTTTATATTTGAAAAAGGAGTGGTAGAATCTGTGTCCCTTACTTTTTTTTTCTACTTCTATATTTCTTTTATAAATATATATATATAGCAAAGACAAAGGTATTTTGCACTTCCAAAACATTTAATTGATGTATTTAGACAGTCCCTATGTCATTGTTGTGTATCTGAACATCTGGGCTTGTTCCTGAGTTTGGAGATACATTTTGCACTTCTTGTTCTGTCATGTCCACTTCACTTCTACAGATCCTGGAAATTCACACTCCAGAAGCTTACCAATATGCAGCCCATCTCTGACTGTACTGCTCAGAGTCCTTATACTTTCTTTTTACACAAGAAAATTCATCTAATATCAAGTATAATCAGTACTGTCTGTTTGTTATTCTGCTTCTGAGTTTATGTGGGCTTTCAGTGTAGACAAAGACACATATTGACTTATGTTTCTGCTAGGCGAGTCTAAACCTTGCTTAGGTCAAGATTTTAAGCATTGATCAATGCAATAACATTCCGCATGCAATGTCCTCTTCTTCAGCAGCAATTTAACTATAGTGACTTCAGAGAATTGCTTGAAATTTCTGATACAGATGTACTCAAGGAGTTAAATATTTTATGTTACCCTTTCATTTTGAACATCATGCCACTGGTTTAGTTTGGCTGCACAAATGGCTACACTAAGTAATAATTTTTAATTAAATTGAATAATTTTTAATGTTTTCCTTTTGTAATGGAAGGAAATGCCACTGAATGGCTTTGTCAGGAGGAGCTGAATTGCAATACCTTGTCGTTCTGGAAGAAATGGATCCTGTTTCTCTGGTTTTAGACCAGGCTTTCACTGAAATGCCTTATCTCAGCTCTTCCTTTCTTTATTCACTTTAACCACAGAATACAGAAAAGACCTCACTGACTTCAATTTTGAGGCTTTCCACTTCTAAATATTAAGCCATACACTTAGATTTACATGACTATGCACATCAGTGCAAACCTCCCACGCATCAGTATTTTCTCCATCTTTGAGTAGCTGGTTGATACTTACCTAATAACAGAGCAGGAGAACTGACAGCACATGGATATTGATTTTAGAAAAATGATGGGTCCATGGCACAAAAGTTGGACTTTCATCTACGGTGAAGTTATTTTCAAATGAAACAAAGAACATCAGCTGAGTGATTCTTGTCACAGTAGATTTTGGAAGAAAAAATAAGAAAGGCTTTAAGTATTTACCACTCTTCTTATCACCATGGTTAGAGAAGTTTACATCTATTGATTTACCTTGGTAACTCACTGAACTTTCTAAAAAACACATTTCCCTTAGAAACACATAATTTGTGAAATCTCCATTCTATAATTACTTTCTGCAGCTCAGAAGACTAAGATGTCCATGATAACATGGCTACATTTCTGAGCTGGGATATATGTGTTTAAAAACAAAAGAAAAATTTGCATTTTAGTTTCTTACAACTGTTCTCTGCAGTTTCCTGGCACCTTATTTAAAATTTATTACAGCTTGATCTGGTTTACTGGTGCTGGAGTCCACATTAACAACTATTTTAATACATTTTGACATTGAATAGATTTGAGAGACTTTTTACCAAGGCCTATAGTGACAAGACAAAGGACAATGGTTTTAAACTGAAAAAAGGTAGATTTAGATTGGACATAAGGAAGAAATTCTTTATGATGAGTGTAGTGAGACACTGGATCAAGTTGCCTAGAGAAGTTGTGTATGCCCCATCATCGGAAGTGTTCAATGTCGGGTTGGATGGGGGGGTTGCTTTTGGCTGGGATAGAGTTAATTTTCTTCATAGGAGCTCGTATGGGGCTGTGTTTTGGATTTGTGCTGCAAACAGTGTTGATAATACAGGGATGTTTCAGTTATTGCTGAGCAGTGCTTACACAGAGTCAAGGTCTTTTCTGCTTCTCACCCCACCCCACCAGCGAGTAGGCTGCGGATGTGTAAGAAGTTGAGAGGGAACACAGCTGGGACAGTGGACCCCAACTGACAAAAGGGGTATTCCACACCATATGATGTCATGCTGAGCATATAAACCTAGGGGAAGAAGAAGGAAGGAAGGAACTTTTGGAGTGATAGTTTTTGTCTTCCCAAGTAACAATTATGCATGATGGAGCCCTGCTTTCCTGGAGAAGGTTGAACACCTGCCTGCCAACTGGAAGTAGTGAATGAATTCCTTGTTTTGCTTTGCTCGCACGCACATCTTTTGCTTTACTTATTAAACTGCCTTTATTTCAACCTGCAAGGTTTCTCACTGTTACCCTTCCGATTCTCTCCCCATCTCACCCTGCAGGGGAGTAAGCAAGCAGCTGTGTGGAGCTTAGTTGTGGACTGGGGTTAAAACACAACAATGGGGTTTTGAGCAACCTGATCTAGTGAAAGATGTCCCTGCCCTTGGCAGGGGGGTTGGAGTAGATGATCTTTGAAAGTCCCTTCCAACCAAAACCATTCTATAATTCTATTCTACAAGGTGGACTTTGATATAGGAAAAAAGGTTAGTATAACATGTGCAATTGCCTGGGATTCATTCTTTTATCCAGATTTGTATTAATATATTTCACAATCACCAGTCTCTTGGCAAATAAATTTTGGTACAGGCTCACTCAGAACTTTGAGCAAGGCATATAAAGCAGTTTGCAAACCTTGTTGATAGTTCAGATTTCTAATGAAAATACCAATCATATTTGAAGTTTTATTTTAAAACTTTTCTTTATTTTATTGAAAGAAATATTTTGCAGAACCTATAAACTCAGGGGAAACTAAACCAAGAGATTTCATGATCCTAGCAATGGCAAAAGCAGTCTCCCAAACATTTCTACTCAGAAGGATATACTGAAGGCTTATATTATATCTTCCTCTGGAAAATAATAAGCTGAGTTCAGTCCAGGTTAAGACATGGACTGAAATTTGTTCCTGTTTACCCAGATGTGACCTGCCTGGTGTCAAAGATCCATAAATGAGAGCAGAGTTCGGTCTCTGCTTTGTGCTACCCTTCGTGACTGAAATTTTTTTATTCAGACATATTTACAGGACTTGGAGAAATGGCATGAAACTCCAGACCTCAACCAGAATCTGCTGTACAAATTCTAGTTTAACCTTAAGTTAGATCTTTATTAGATTTATTAAATAAGAGTGTAATTAATTTTGACTCAAGAAATTGGCTAGTATTAGATCCCATATCAGTACAGCCAAGTGAAAACCTTTTCGCAAAATTATCTATTTGTCACAGAAAAAAGAAAGGTTTTGAGGAACTAGAAATTACTCCAAATTTGTGGAAAATTGAGTGATTGTTTCAGTCAATACAAAAATGAGTAAATATTTTCAAAACAAGAGTCTGCTTTTTAAAAATTTATTCAACACTTTGAGAACAACTTGGTTTGGGGCAGCTATGATGAAAATGAAGGAATTAGATTCACAAAACTGGTAGTGGTCCTATACCACAAAGCTCAGTGGTTAGAATAATCACCTAGGAGGTGGGAGATCAACATTCAGATCCATCTGAAACAGAGGTCTAATCCAGAGCACGGATTTCAAGCAATGTTTGTTATCTCTCCTGTGTATTTTAAACAGCTGGCAAATGCAGTAGTTGCTGCAGAGTAGGACAGCATCAACAGAAAGCAAATGAGCTCAGAATACCAGCACTCAGAATATTGGTAGGGGTATTGGCTTGGGAATTTGACTTTTAAATTTCTTATTAAATGTAAAGACAGAATGTCCACATGCCAAGTATTCCAACCAGTTCTTCTGACATGTTTTACTGGGGAGGGAAAAAGGTCATGCTACCGGGGTTTGCTCTTCCATCACTGCCCTACTTTCCATCTCTACACAGCTCCTGTGCAGCTGCCACTCACACACTCCTCAGTGCTGTACAGTGCCCCAGCTTCTCTACAGTTGAAGACAACCTAAATTACAAAAGGGAACAAGAGTGTAGGTACGTCAGCATGTATCTCTTTTTTTATTATTGACATGAGCCCATCCACATCATGCATCTTGGCGTATGGATGTGGTACCAACATGTAATCCAGTGCAGGGGCACCACCCATGTTGTGCAGAGAAAAAGGAAAGAAGCTTCTCTTCTGCTTATCTGTTTGTTTTGGGGCTGGATGCTCCAAAGGACTTTTGGGTAGAGTGGGATTTGTCATTGCCTGTAATGCTTTAATTTATGGCTTGGGGTTTTTTTGAGGGACACTGATTTTGCAGCCGAGTACTTCCACACAGTCTTATTCACTGAAAAAAAAAAAAAAACACCACACAAAACCCCATTTTTCCTCAACAAGTGTCAGATAAAAGACAATTTCTTTGAATTTTAAAACTTCTCCCAAGAAATACTTTGCTCAGTTTTGTTTTGTCTTTTGGCTTTCCTACAGGATCACGCTCTTTTCGCTTTTCTGACCTTCTCTTCACTTTCGGGGCTCATCTGTTCTTAGTGCACGCAACTCAAACAGATGCTTCTAAAGCTTATAACCTTACATTGAAAAGTCCTCTATAAAATCTGCTTGCTTTTTGACTGGTCTTGTCATTTGACCTTGGGCAGTGGCACACACTGTTTCTGCAGTCTTATTTATTTATCCCGGATATTTTGATGCTCAGTGAGGATTTACTAGCTACTACAACAATAGTACTCCTTCCTGTGACTCTGTACTATGCCTTTCTGCCTGCTGCTCTGTATCCTTTCCAATGTAATGTCCTGGTTGTGCAAGATCAGGAGGCAGAAGGTAAAGTACACACAGAAGGAAACAGGCATATTTTTGACTTGTTAGACATGGCCCAGTGAGTGAACAGAGTCATAATAGTAACATGCAGGCTTGTAATTAATCAAGTCTGCATTGTTCATACTGCCTTCAAGAACTGGAGTAGCAGAAGGCTAACAAACTTAATTTGATGAGAAATGTCTCATATGTACAAGAAACTAGCAAAGGCTTAACTTGGATCAATAGAGAAATCCCTCAGAATAATTAATTAGTAAGTTTAACACACTATTGTTTGTTGTGGGGTCAAAATTTTCACCCTTTTCCACTTTGTCATGCTCACCATTTCCCATGTAAACCCTACTCTGTTTTGTCTAACTTTCAGATGGAACAATTGAATAAAATACGTAGCTACTGGCAGGTTTCATACTTCATTTGTCAGCTAAAGCCAAAAAGTGATTAGCCAATAGCCTTTTAAGCTTGACTCTGAATTCTGAATTTCTGGCGAACTGCTGACTGCAGCTCCGACAAACGCTGGGAAGTGCTTTGGAAATACAGAAGTTCTGTGAGCAGAGAAAAGAAACATTCATCTTTTATTGTAGCTCAGGACCATTTCCTTCTTTCCCAATCCTATTTTAACTCTTCTGTGGACAGAATCTGCTCAGGAACCTGTGGTAAGAAATGTCCAGGCAACACCATAGTCCTCTATAAGTTATTTTGTTTCCAGCCTACTCTACATCTGCCAGCTGAAAAGGATGAAGCACCCTGCGGATTCCATTATTAAATTTATACATTGCAAAATTATGCATAGAAGAAGGAGTAGAATATATTTTTCATTTTGGCCTTAATCTATAGCCCAAATGTGGTAAACAGTTTGTCTAATATTTTTGAAGTGTTTCCCCTTCCATCATTGTCATTAACAGCTTCATACTGAGCAAGAAAAAGGAGAACTCATAAAATTCCAAGGCAAACATCCAGAGTACACTGCACAACAGTGGCCATTTCATGTTTTATAGATGTATAGAATAATAAAATCAACATCCAATATAACATAATGCATTAACATTTGCCACTAATATATTAACACTAAGTTAATAGTAAAGCTCATAATAATTTTTTCTATTTTGGACTGAAAATGTAGGATATTGCTTATACCACCAAGGTCAACTCAAAAAGAGCATACTGTGTATGAGTCAGCTATAACTGATACACTTACCTTATGTTGTGGTTTAACC
>VZTL01012557.1:9571-22433 GCA_013400535.1 Scopus umbretta
GGCCGGGCGCTTTTATCCCGAGGAGAAGGGTGGCGGCCGGTGGCAGGCGTAAGGTCTGCGCTTGGCGGGCGGGGGTAGGCAAGGATACGCGGCGGTGCGGATGCGGTGCGGGGCGAGCGGCCCTGCGGGGATGGGGCTGCGGCGGGCTGTGCCCTCCCCCGCTGTAACGGTGGGGACGAGAGAGCCTGTCTGTCTGTCCGTCCGTCCGTCCGGGGCAGGGNNGTCCGTCCGTCCGTCCGGAGCAGGTGGGGGCTGCGTTGTCCCTCGCTATAGCACCAGGCGGGGAGAGGACGTGCCTGCGTGTCTGTGGGTGAGGTGCGACGGGTGTCTTGCCTCCCTCTGTCGCGCCGGAGCCGCCACGCTTGGAGCCCGCCTGTGCGTAGAGCGGGTCAGGTGTGGCAGGGGTGCGTGGCCCCCCCCCAAACACAGGGGAGAGAATGCGTGCGTGTGCAGGGGCGTGATGGAGGTGCGTCGTCCCCGCGCGAAGCGGGGATGAAGCTAGCGCGTGCGTCGGTGCGCACGCAGGCGTGGGGTGTTGGCGGTGGGGGGGACGGATGGACACGACGCCGCCGCGCACGGGGTGCTGGGGTGGGGCGCTTCGCCCTGTGCTGGTGCATGTGCAGTCAGCCAGGGTGTGGCCTGGCGTGCGTGGGTACGGCAGAGGCGCGGGAGGACGTGAGGGGTCACGAGGGACGCGTTGCACCTCCGTGTTGGGGCCTGGGTGTATCTGCTGTGAAGTTGGGCTTCGGAGGTATGGGTGTTTGTGTCGCGGCGGGGACGTGACACGGTGTGCAGGGGCGTGACGTGGCTGCGTCTGTGGACTGCTGCCTGGTGTGGGCTTGCGTCTGTGTGTGTGTGTGTGTATGTAGTAGAACGCTGGGTGTGGCATGATGTGTGGGTATTTTTATAGGCATGTATGCTATGGGCGTGGCAAGGCTTAACTGTACTTTTATATGTATGTAGCAGATACAGGGTATGGTATTTAGGGTGTAGAGAGTGCCAGTCGCTTACATGTGTAAGTGTGCATAGCTGTGATGGTTTCTGTATATGCACAGATGCATGTATAAATACAATGGATTTGTGGTACGTATGTGGTGGGCAGGAGGTTTGTGGCGTCTGTACGTAGAGACGGTGTGTCATGGAGCGTGTGTGTGTGGAGGGTGCAGCAAAGGAGGAGGAGTGGTTGAGGTTTGCTCTGTGGGGAGAGTATGTGTGGGGATGTGATACAGTACGTGTACGCAGCGAGCGGCGGGGGAGAGGTGCATCATTCTGTTTGTGAAAGGAAGACGACAAGGCGTGTAAGGGGGGTGTGAGTAGGGATGGGTATGGCATGTTTAGAAAGGATATTGGTATAATCCCCGTTTTCAATTACAACTTAAGTGTCTGATGCCTTCTTGCTTCGCAGTGGTAGTTTTATACAGGAAGAAGGCACAGTTGCTAGCCTTTCACACATGGGGAAATGCACAGTGTTTTAAGGCAGATAGTCTCTTTTTGTGTATATTTACGTGTGTGTAACTATAGTAGGTTTCCTATAACGAGTTCTGGGGAGGGAGAGGGAGCATATCCCTGTGGTGGTGTAACTTTTCTTTCTCTTCTTCCTTTGCATGAAGGCTTGTTCGTGCTCCGTCTCTTTCTTCTCCTGCTTCCCGATTCTAGCCTGTATGTTTTGAACCTAAGCAAAACAACCTTGAAAACTAAAAAGTGAGGTGGAATGAAAATATGGATAGACTGTGTGGGATTACAGTACTCTTCTATGTAGAATCATGTTGGATTTGGTTTGTAAGGGTTTGTTTCTGTTGCTAGAAGGAGGAGTAAACATCAGTGAGTGAGGGTGCAGGTGGTGTAGTATTGGTGAAGTGGTTATGATGTGACTTAATGACATGTCCTACTTCACATTAGTATTCCATCACACATCTTACTGTATCTTCTCGGATATGGAGCATCTTAAAAGTCAGTTGAATAAAATGGATTTCTCTCATGTTCTAAAATTAGGAAAAAGTACGGACTGAAAAACAGTGAACAAAATATTTTATAAACTGCTTCACAATATAAGTAAATATTTTCCATTTACCAAACTCTGGGTATGGTCCATTTTGATGTTCCTGATTAGATACCTTTAGCAGTCTAGACTCAGCAGAAGTAGAATCTGCAAAGAAGCGCTGAGTTGTTGCTGTAACAGGTAAAATCTCAGAAATTGTACCAGATAAGCTTTACTGCTGCGCATATTATTATATTGGGCAGCTCCTTAGTTGCACTTGACAGCTGATAAGAAAAGGATGAAATAGTGTAATTTTAAAATTCTTTTCGTATTTTTCAGATGTTTTGTTCAATGAATGCTTATACTTGAATTGCTCTCTGTTACAGGGTTAGTCCTGTTTAGTTTGTTCTTTTGCTCTTAATTCTTCATAGCTGCATAGTTTAAAATTCATGAAAGGTGAGGAAGGAATTAATTTTGACCAATTAGCACCAGACTTTTTAGTATAGGGAATATCCATGTTCCTACAAATCAGAAGAACCATTAGCTTATTCCTTTCTTATTTTGGTGATAGAGTGGAACATTTACTCATCTTGGTTAAAATTAGGGATAACATGGGGCTAGCAGATGTGGAAAGTTTAAAATAAAAGTCAGATTTTCACTGAAGCATGGCAACTATTTTTAGGTTGGTGTAGAAAAGTAGTACTAATCTTGGCACTGTGACAATATCGATCTGAATGCCAGCAGAAGGCTACGCATTAACAGTACTTCAGCTGTTTTGTCAATTAGAAATTGGAATAACTGAGCTAATTTCATATAAATTGTTATCAACTTGTGTAATAGTTCTGGTAGTGTTTCTACTGAATCAGAAATAAACAGAAATGGTGCTAAGTAGGACAAAACCAGCTGAAATTGTGAAACCAGAGTTCTCCCTCACAGTTCAGACAGTAGCCTCAAGCTAGTTTAGACAATAGCCAGAGCATTCACTTGCATTCTTTCTAATAACTTTTTTAGGAAGGTGATCCATATACTCCATAGATGTCTTTTTTTTTTTTTTTTTTTTTTTTTCCTCCCTCTTTATGTTTTAGCACAGTGCAAAAACTTTTACAATTTCTGATCATGCTCAAGCTGTGTATTTTGGGTGACTTGATTTGAATGTGATAGGGTTGGACTCCAGCTGTCCATCTGAGCTTTTACAAAACAGCTTTCCCACTTGAATTTTTAACATGGGGTGGGATATTCTAATTGTAAAGCTTCTGGGAAGGAAGATTGTAAACACAGAGTAACTTCTAAACGGTGAAAGTCAGATTTGCATTCTTAAAAATGCAGGAAGTCTTTATCCATTGTTACAACAGAAAAAGGTACACATAAGGCATTGAAAGAGTATAGTGATGGACTTAAAATGCACAGCATACTGGTCTCTCCTCTGTCAATTCCGTGTTTAGTTTTGAGGATCAAGAAATTACTTGTATGTCTCTATCAAAGTTTAAACTAGTTGTTCTTGGGATTGAAGATTTTTTTTTTTTTTTACTAGCAGTTTGTGAAGATCAAACTTTTCTCTCAGACTAATTTTTCAAAAAGTGTACTGTGCTATGAATGTCTGAAAAATCTGTGTATTTAACGTGATTTTACAAGACTGCATGAAACCAAATGGATTATTTTTGTGACGAGATTAATTTTAATTTGAGTATAGTCCCTGTGAATGATGCTGTGGTGGAAGTTGCCTTAGATTCTATTTCAGTATATCTGTGTAGAATTTCAAAGTTACTTGAATGGGAAAGTACTTTTCTTAGGTGTTTTGAACTTAGGCTTTTGCAAAGTGCATTTGAGTGTCCCCTGTCCTCCCCCTACCCCCTGGAAAACAAAACAAAACAAAAAACAAACCCCCCCCAAAACCAAAAAACAACCAACCACCAAAAAACCAAACAAAACTACAGTATGAATTTAAGCATTTAAATGGACTAAAATAATTTCTGTTGGGTACAGAGAGGCAATGGAAATGCAACAATAGTTGCATTGTTTAATACAAGCACACCTCAGCTGATCTCTTGAGTGATTCCTTCTGGGTTGTTAACTTTGCCTCAGAGGAACCGCTGCACTCATGCTCCACAGTAGAGGACGGGAATTGGAAATATGCCCTTTTCTGGGCTTGCACATTTATGACTACTTGGAACCACAAGTTGCTGCTGTGTAGCCCACAAGAAAGTACTTAAAATTTGGTATCAAACTGCTACCCTTAAAATATTGGCCGTACTTCATGGTATACTCTCTTTTTCTATCCCAGTGTTTTCCTGTGTTCTCCTTCAGGCAGAAGGAAATAGTAAACTCTGTTTTCATTGGATTTGATTGCTGTTCAGCTGGTTAACCAGTATGTTCTGTAAATTTAAATCAATAAGGAGACAAGATATCAAATCTGCATAAATGTGAAACTCTACCAGTATGTCAAGTTCGTCTGTCCTCAGAGGTTGAAATTGAGGTCAGAGCTTCACAGAAGAAAGGCATTTCCATATCATGACTTGATGTTATGTAGTTATCTGAATATTAAGGAGCAAAATGCCTAAGTGTGCCTGTTGTTCTGAAAATGGTCTATAATCTACTTCTTAAGCAGAAATATCAAGGCTATTTTATTTCTGTAGAAATTCAAGAACCATACATTTTCGCAAATACTAACAATTGAGTATCCAGTTTCTCCTCTAAATCTCAACCTGTTACCTTTCTTGGAACAGTTTAAAAAAATATTTTGGAAATGCTGGTATGATGGTGTTTCCTTTGAAGTCAGTTATAAATGCTACTTGTAATCATGAAGAGGTACCTAATTTTGTCTTTTATAACTGAAAGCTTTTATTAGCTATATACGATGTGTATGGAGTGTGCAGCCGCAACACAGAGTTTGTCATCTTTTTTTTCTGGTTTGTAGTCTGGGGAGATTGCCTTACAGAGAAGGTTTGCTCATCGTAGTAAATATTTCACACTCTCAGTACTAGGAAAAACATCAGTTCTGACATAGTGTTTATGATGCAGATCAAGCACTGCTTTGAAATGGCTATAGAGTAATTTCTGTAATGAACTATATCTTTTAAGTCTCAAATACATTTTTGAAGAACAGTTATCTTGGGGGGGGGAAATATTAATACTCAACACTTTTGTTTCACAGGTGCTTAGAAGAAGGGATTCCGCTTCAACCATACAGTTAGGACTTAGGCTGTAATTTCATTTACAGTTTGAGCTAAGTACAGTAAGAAAAAGAATTGCCTTTCTGGATGTGGGTTTGCGTGGCTGGAGAGAGGACTCTTGTCAGTCCAAATTAGAATGGTGCAAACTCCTGGGGAAATGGACCTGCAGAAGAATCTCTGTGCGCACACTCTGGGAGGATTTCAGGTCTCCATTGTCATGCCATCAGTGTGTTAGTTTGTATGGTAATATTGGAGACTGGGAATAAAACGTAGCTGTATGTATGGCAGTAAAACCAACTATATGCAGCAGTGATGATTCAAAGGAGGAGTTTTGAAAGGTGTACTCCTGAGGGGTCTGATGAATCTGTGATGTATATTAAATTTGCATGGCTGAGACTGCATGGCTATCCCTATTATTGCTGCATTAAAACAAATGGGCACCAGCTTTTCTCTTGGCTTGGTTTTTCAGAAATGTATCATGCTCTGAATGTCTGAGAATGTGTATTATATACCATGATTCTACAGGACTGCATGAAACCAAATGGATTATTTTTTTGTGATGAAACAAATTGTAATTTGAGCACACAGTCCCTGTGAATGTTGTGATGGAAGCTGCCTTACAATGTGTTCCCATATTTCTGCTTAGAGTCTAAAGTCACTTGAGTGGTCAAAGGAGAGTACCTTTCTCAGGTGTTTTGAACTTAAGCTTTTGCAGATTGCATATGAGTCTCTGCTTAGTGCTTAAGGAGGGATTTATTGTTTACCTGGTCAAGAAAAAGAAAGCATAGAATCTGTATGATGCATAATCTACCCTTGTGATGGGCTACGGTCAACAACTGCTTCATCCATTTGATTTTAATTTTCTGCCACAGGTCTGTTCATCTCCAAGTCTGTAAAGTAGATGATACAGGTTTCCCCATGTTCCACTTTAAAGTGATTTGTAGATTTGACTGTTAATTGAATGCTTTATTTTGTTTTTTAGGAATAATGCCTGAATGCTTCGTCATGTACTGTTTTTATTTGGAAGTGCATAATCTTAAAAGAGCAATAATGCATTAATAGCCGAAGAAGGAAATATACATTTTTGTTTTGTTTTTTTTTGTTACAAGAAAACAAACTGAAGAAAAGATTTACCAATCAGTATATGACTAACAGGTGATGAGGACAAAACTTTGTCGAACCTGTTTTTTCAGTGGTCTCTTTATGCATGTTTATAGAATATACAGGGATAAAACTAACTGCTTTTTCCAAATTTCTTAAATGTTTAAACAGTAGTTGTTGGATTCCCCCTCCCCATCCCTGAGCTGAACCAGTCTCTAGTCTTGAAAGATTAGATAAGGGGTGGTTTATTTTTCCATGTGGTTCAGGTTTGTTTTGCCATCTCTGGTAGTGGTTAGAACAAGATGCTTTAAAAGACAAAGTGTGAACTGGGTGGATCGTAACCTGAATGGAGGATTAGTTTCCCATGTAGCTCCTATCTCAGAGTAACATGGGGGAAGCAGAACTTGCAAACCTTTTTTTGCAAAGAATAGTGTAATGCCTGTTTCTTTTGGTTAAGTATTGGATTGAACCTAATGTTTTCTGTCACGCGGGCTACCAAACATCAGTTACATGATAGCGAGTATTGATAAAATGCTATCTTTCAACTGAATTTTAGGCCTGCAAGTAATTAGGTCAATCACAAATTCTGCAAACCATTGGATTTCCCCTTTGTAATTTTTAACAAGTTAAAATAGGAGCTATCACACTCAAGTCAGTTGGAAATGTGGACAAGGTACAGAAAAATTTACGCAACTTTGAGTTTGTTCTGTGTCTCTTTGCTTTATATCAGAATTTACAATGAATTAAATCTCTAAATAAATCTGTGTCACAGCACCTTAAATAACAATGCTGGTAAGACAGCAGTATGTTAAAGTATGCTTAATATGCGGGGCTAGTTCAGAGGATCACTGTCTCTTTGGTGAGTTTGTAGGAGACGAGGTTAAGTCTTGCATTAAAGGATGGTCAGCTCAGCTAATGGGTCAGACTAACCTGTTAGGCCTTAATACCTTGGCTCCTTGCGGTAATTAAGCTGTACGATTGAAAAGGCTTGAACGGCGATTTCCAAATGCATTGCTGGCAGTAGGTGACTGCCCTTCTCAAAAACACACAGGAAAGGGTGGTGTGGTCAACTGGCTATGAGCTGGTGTGCTTGAGACAACAGGCAAGACAACCGCCAAGCATCTCCTGCTCCGTGCTAAGAGGCAGTTGAGTTGGAATGGCCAAAGGCCTCGAGATGGAGTTGTGCAGCTACAGACATCACCTCTGAAGTTCACAAATGACCTTGATCTGTCACCCAGTGAGAACAGGGCCTTGCAGAGCCAGACTGATACCCTCTAGTAAAATGTGAATGATGTGGCATGAATACCAGTGCTGGCAAAACAAGAATGATGGCTCTTCTGGAAGAAAACCAAGCAGCAAAGTGGGCAGTGTGGCCAGCTGCTTCTGCCTGGCAGGTTTTATTATGTTGGACAGCATTTACTCTGGGGAAACTTTAAAAGCAATATTGCCTTTATAGGCAGCCCTAGGTCGGTGGAAGGCATTATGGGAAGAGAGAGAAATGTTCCCAGGTGCATTTGATCTTGTTCTCTGAAGGTGATGCTTAACTTTTAAGGTGACTAACACAGCGAGAACAAAAGGCTTTCATATGAAGTGTTAGTTGCTTTTGATCAGTCAGTTTACCACATATGCTGGAAGAGGAAAGATCCTGGGGAAAGACCAGTGCAAAAGATCTGCTGGGTATTTGGCAGCAAGGAAGAAGCTACAAGCCTACTGAAGACAATGCCCTGGGCTCTGGTAGAGGATGTCCAAGGAAAAAAAGAGGTTAGTGACCATGACAGAGACCAGGATGGCTGGGATTTTGAAGTGCATAAAGTCAAAGCCTGAGATGGAGCACGGTGAGCAGCTGGAGCATGGGAGTGAGAGCCTGGAGGGCAGATAGCGTCTGTGTGTTGAAATAAAAGACTTTGCCGGTCTGTCTCTGCTGTAGACGAGCTTGGTTCGGGACGGCATTGTCTTTCAAGGTTCAGTTTGGTGTGTCGTCATTTCATCGATTCCACAGAAAGCTTTACCATGGATTCTAAATTTAACACGAGCCCTGTGCCATCAGCTGTTGTGTCTTTGATATCACTTATTTCAGTTCTGTTGGCAATGCATACCCATTCGCCTGACACTCCTTTTGTTGCCTAGATACGGTTACATTTTGCTACTTGCATGGTGTTAAATGATTCCGCCTGTCTGCCTGTCTAATGCATTAATTGTACATTGCTGGAGGAAGCGCCAGCTAGCAGTGATTCTCTGACCATTAGAGAGCACTCTATAGCATAACGTGAGATAATCCAAAATTTATGGTAAAGGAAGATTGTTTTCCCTTTTCTTCTTCCTCCTCCATTTTTCTGCTGTATGTATTTAAATATATAGAGATTTTTGGGGTGTCATTGATTACTTTAGTGCACTCACAAACCGCTCTGTAGCGAGGCTGATCTGCTGCCTTTCGTGCCGCTATACCAAGAGGCAAATTCAGTAGCATGGTGAAGGGCAATTGCACAGGCAACAATTGGGCATCTCCCCTGAGGAGGAGATGTGCAGCAAGCTGGTGGGTTTTGTGTTTGGCAACAAAAATCTGCACATCAGGGGAACTGAATAAAACTTTAATTTTATTTTGTTGGGATTTTCCTTTAAAACATCTTGTTCTTATGATGTCTATTACTGCATAGATAATAATAAATACTGGATTTGCCAGTGAAAAACTGGAAGACTTGATGGTTTTTACGTATGTTAGTATTTACAGTTTAACTGGGATGTTTGCTCTGTCAGCCATAGGAGAAAGGAAATGTATGGATTTAATTCTAAACTACTGCCTCCTTCAGTGACAATGACCCAACATTGAGTTTTATTCCTGACTTGATAAAGAATTCAGCCGTGTTTTCAGTATACATCTGTCTTCTCTTTTTGCTGGTGTTCTTTGGGGTCTCTTAGGCTTTATCTTCCCTCTTTCCCAAATCTACATTTACCCATAATTACTTGCTTTGGCATGCTACTAAGCAAGGCTATTCTTGAGAGTCTGGTTTTTAATAACTTTTGATTTGAAAAGTTGACAGGTTGAAAGTCCTTATCTACTCTGATTTCAGTGGAAATTAGATACATAAGTATTTCTGTGGAACTGAGCCATAATGGCTGAGCTGCTAACAAAACTGTTTCATCTGTAAAGAAAATAGTCCTTTTCAACAGAGGACTGAATGACAACCAGAATTGCATCATTAAAAAAAAAAGACTATCAACAAAATGAGTAGTATAACCTTATTTTTATCTTGAAATACTAGTTGAAGGGAATTTCTAAATGTTTTAGATAAGCATGACAAACCAGGATTAATATATCTTTGTTTTTTTTTGTAGAGAAAAACGAACTTTTTTGAGCATATTGCAGTTCTCTGCCAGACTGGCTACAAAACCACAAATGTGCAACTCTATCAGAAAAGATTTCTTCAACTCAGTAATTCTGGTGGAAATAGGAGAGCTTTATGCCCTGAAGAAATGCCCCAAAGCTACAAGTAAACCCATTGTAACTGTTAGACCAGAAGAGAATAATATGTGGTGCTTTTAACGGTGGCAAACTAACTGCAGTGTACCAAGCAGTTATGTTCTAGGACTAGCGGTAATTAGTATGTTTAATGGTATGGAAAGGGAAGCAAAATGGGGAGATTATTCTTTTTGGATTTGACACATTTACACAATGGATACTTTATTTATACAATAAAGAGATTTTAAAAATCAAGTGTATTTGCTGAAGAAATTCAGTATAAGCAAGTATCAGGTAATTTTTTAAGGAAATACTCCCTTTTTAGCTCATTATAACCAGACTTTCAAAAGTACAGTGGAGATACCACCAAGAGAGGTCAGTTAAGGAATGTAAGAAATGGCTCAAGATTCAAGTAATAAGCAATTAAGGTTTTCTTTCATGGGTTTTGTTTTGTTTTCTTCTTGCAATTCCTTTAAGATTTTCTATATCTTTTCTTATGTTTACAGGAAATTTAGAGCTGGTTTTAGACTATCATTTATTACATATGTTCAATCTTGCCTAACCTTTTTCCTTGTGCATAGATTTGTCTGTTGCATTTTGGGTTTTTCTGCAGTTAAAAACAGACTTTTCTAGAGTTTGAGATCCCTGTCATTAACACAGTCAAACTTGCTACCAGATGCAAAAGCAAAGAAAGGAGAAATATTCTTTCTATGTCCACAGTATTCTTAATTGCTATTTTTTATTATTGTATACAGGTATTTTGAGAGCATGTCATTGTCAGCACTGTCTGCAACTGCAGAAAAATAAATCATATTTGTCAAGGTTATTAGAATATTTTTATACAGCAATTGAATGCTTCCTTGACTGATCGGTTTTGGGTTTGGTTTTTTTTTTAATAGAAACAGAAAACTAGAAGATATGTGATAAAAATCAAGTTAAAAATAAGAAGGATGGCACTGTTTACTTCAGAGAGTTGATATATAAATGCACTCAGGGTATTTATTTCATTAATGGAAGTTTTAGATTATCAGGATTTGTTTAAAGAATAAATGTATTATCCTGTTTACACCTACTGTCTTTTCTCTCCGCTTGTATGTATTCAAAATCATGTTACAAGTCTTCATCTAGAAGATGACTACCCCAGCTATCTATCCCATTCCAGTTCTTCATTTGGGGGGGAAAACGAGTACTGAAGGAGCCTTTAAAGAAGTCCCTCTTCCTCTGAGATGCAAATGCAATATGACTCTAGAGGCTAATACACTATTTTCAGAGTAAAAGAGTGCTTTAAAGAGATGCTTTCATTTTTCTAAATAGCCTTATTCCATAAGAATAATGCTTAATTATATAACTATAGCTAATGCATACCAGAACACGTAAAACTTACCGTTTGAGGGAAAACAGTTTTGAATCTTTGTGGCCTCATCTGTGACTTGTGTAACAGGCATGGTACCTCGTGCGTATGGGCAAGTTGCACGCTTCTTGTATTCAGTAGCAAAAGCTGCATTTTTTCAGATTTAACTGGGATTCTTAAATGCAACCATATTGGTCATACCTGCTGTCATGTATTCAAAATAGTTTGTCCATCCAACTTTTAAGTTAAAAGTCTAAAGGTACCTCACATAAACATATAGTGATCATAAGCCTTTTTCCCCATAAGAGTTGCCAGTTTGGTTGTAGGTTTAGATTTTCAGCTTGGCCCCAGTAGAAAAACACTTACTATTCACAAAAATCTATGCTATGGTTAGTAGTGATTTGACTTTTTAATGCAGGGGTTGATGAGTAGTTTGAAATACTCAAAAGTCTTGAGTGTGCGTTGTAGCTGTTTGTACAGAGTAGTAACTTGCTCATACCTTCCTGACTTAAATGCTATGTCACCTTCATACAGTGAGCATATATCCATGTTACTGTACATCTGGGAATCTACAGTGTAAACAAAAATAGATAATAACAGCTCTTGTACTGGCAAAGTGATGGCGCTCTTGTAAGCTAGTAGCAGTCTGCAAAGTAGCTTTATTTAAAAATACATACTTCTGCATATAAGTGAGAAGGTGATGCTAGATGATGTAACTTTTGAGGAATTACCTGTGGCTATAGAATAATTAAGTTGAAAGAATATTTTTAGTAGTCTATGATACTGAATGTTCAAATAGGCTGCCAGAATTAATGAGATCTAAGTTCACTTGTCTGTTTTACTATAGACCTTGTGTGCTCTCATGGAGGTAGCTTCCTTTTTTGTGACTTTTTTTTGTAACCTGTAATGCACAAGAATATTTCCCCGCTTTGCTCTTTAGTGATCTGAAGTTCTATGAGGATGGCATATGTGTCTCCTTTTTCTGAATGAGTGCTGCAATAAACACAATTAGGCCTATGTTTTGACTGTTCTAAAAAATTATCCCAATATATACTGTTGTTTTCAGGCTATAAGCTGCAAACTGTAAGCAGCATATAATATTAAAATGGCATAGGTGCAGCTAATTCATAAATCTATGAATTGCCAAGCTCAGCAGCAGTCAACCAGTTCTAAAACCAGTGTTGATGTGCATAGTGTATTTCTGCGTAAAGGCTGAAAATATGAACAGCAATGGGTATCTGATGGAAAGCAGAACCAGAGCAGACCTGAACCTGTGGTCAGCCATGTGGAACTGCTTAAAGCCAAGAATGTCTGTCTTCTGAAGGAACTAGAATCGTCCTATTGAAATGTATATGCATAGGTGTTTTACGCTTTGAAAGTCTATGGTCATGTCCATGAATAATTGTAGTGCTCCAGTAGCAGGAAAAGGAAGCTTGATTACATTTGTTGGGCCTATTGAAAGTTGACAGTTTTATTGTTCTTAGGTGTGTGGTTAACTGTGCACAGAGGCGGTGGGTGAAGAAAGAGGCTTTTACTGTTGTGTCAAAATTGAGAAACAGCGGTATGCAGTTAGACCTGAAGTCAGCCTAGGATGTACTGGAAGAGAAAAAGGGTTCTTGACGGCAGCCAGAAGGAAATTCAAGTTTTTGAATCCTACAGTACTTTTTAGGGAGATATTTTCAGAATTCCCAGATATGTACTTCTTGCTGTCTCCCTTTTTTATGAAACAGAGCCAAGCTTATATTCAGCTTTTTTCATTGTTTGCTTGATGTACCTTCTTTTCAGAACCACCTCTTATTGAGCTT
>VZTL01012557.1:22465-32644 GCA_013400535.1 Scopus umbretta
TTGAGCCTCCCCCCCCCCCCAACCAAGAAGCAAAGCAAATAGTTGCAAATTATGCGATACGTGTTGATGGTTGGCTGGACAAGGGGTAATACCCTGATGCTTGAGTCAGGAAGAACATATTCTTCGTGAAGGACAGGGGAAAGATTGCTTCCAGTTGTTTTTCATGTTTCTGTTTTGTGTTGTTTTCATATTTACCTTTTAGCATTCAGAAAACTCTCAGCTATTTTGGATCCCTCTTTCTAGATTTTGTTTTTGGTAATGTGGACAGCAAATGGACTCCATAAAGGTCTTCGCTTCACAAGGGAAGCGATTGCTTGTGACTTTGACTTCGTCCAGTCTATGCCATGGTTCCTTATATTCTGATTCACTTTTGTTTATCGCTGTGTTCCTCTGGCAAAATTTCTCAAACCTAAATATTTACAATAAGCTGTAAGCCTGCTCAATATCGCCTTTGTTTAGTTTTTGTATTTAACTGTTGGCTGATCTTTTTCTCCTTTTGTGGAAATGTTTTCCTATATAATCTTTGTATTGCCTGCTTTTTCCCTTGGGCACTTTCTTTCAGTCTCTCCACTTTCCTTTTCTTAGGAGATATGTTAGTAACATGAAGTTCTGGGTGAGAGGTATTTTCAGTCTTTCTTGTAGCACTTCTTGAGGTGCTTCCCTTGCTTATATAGCAGTTGCTGTCATATCTGTGGCAGTAAATTTTTAAAATCTTTAGATTATTACATTTTATCCATATTCACATACCTGGGTGAAAGTATTTACGCTGTAGACAGTGAAGGAAGGGACCTGAATAACTGGAAAGTGTCCAGTTTCTGTTTTCCGTAATGGGACAGTTTTAGGACTGTGTGACTAGTGCGTGTTTGTATGTGTCTTGCTATTGCTAGAAGTTTCACTACTGCCTAAAATACTTCTTTATGAGGTGTAAGTCTGGCTTCTGATTGCTTGTTTAATGATTATTAAGTTGCTCCACAATTTTTGTGCAGTTAAATCTTAGCACTAGGAAAGAGCAGGTGTATGTGTGGGTGTGGCCCTGTTGTGTATATTGAAATAATTTTATAGTATTGCCAACTAACATGTTGAAAACTTGACATTAACTGTATTTTAAAAGAATTAAGCACCTAAGTAGAAGGTAAAAAGACTTTCTGAAAGCTGTTTTTCTTGTTGGCCTTTTAAATGATGGTTTTTCTTTCCATTTCTAGGTTTTCTCAAATAATGATGAAGCCCTTATTAACAAAAAACTACCCAAAGAACTTCTTTTAAGGTAATTCTAAATAACATGTTAAGGAGTGAAAACCTGAGGATCATACATTGCTTATGTGGCTTACAGGCTATCAAGTGCTATTCATTCTTTCTTAAATCTGTCTTGAAATAAATAGCATCGTATCTGATTTAATTCTTGGAATTCTTGAACTTGTCTTTTGTTAGTCTTGATTTGTTACAATGTGTTCAAATTATACTACACCATGGAAGATGTCATTTAATAGTGATCTTTTCCTTGCAAATGAGAAAAAGAAGTGAAATAAAATGTCCAAAAAGCTTTGGTGTACAGAGTAGTCAACTCTGCCATACTGCACAACGTTTTAGCTATCTGAAGAGCCTTTCTCACACTCTTTGTGTCATGAACTTTATTATAAAAAAAAAATTATAAATTCAACTTCAAAGCTTCCAAAAAAGTCACTTCAGTGAAAAGTGCTGCCTGTTATAATTACTGCCAGTCTGTGTTATATAAGGTAGAACCAACAGAAGGATTTTTCTTACTGTAGTCATTCGGCTAGTTGTACATTTCACCAGCTTGTTGGTGTGTAAGTAGATCACTTTTGCAGGAGTTATCTACAACACCAAGATCAGGAAGTTCAGCCCATGGTTGAGACAGTGATGGATGCCTTCACACTCTCATCTTCGTGAAAGTTGATCTCAAGCAAAGTGTAAGCTGCCAGATGTGGAGATACTGCTCAACTGGATGTGACAGCTTCAGAGCTGGAACTGAACCAGCTTAGCAACGTCTTCTGTACCTGCATATAGGTTTTCTTGCAGCCCACTCTTTGAGGGGAAAGGAGAGAAGAAAAAAAAAAAGTGTTTGCTTATAATGGTGCAATTACAGTTTTTAGTGATGATATTGAAATTGAGCTGATGATTTCTTAATACTCAAAAGAGATGTTTGGGTTAGCTTGTATGTATATCATTGCTTCCTGTTTGATTTAAAGTGGGAGAATATCTCAAATAATGGTATTTTGCATCTTGTTTGTGTCTGAAGAAAGTGCTCTTAAAACATTACAACTTCTTTTTGTGTCTGTACTATCACAGTGCTCTCTTGGTGGTATTAAAGAAGCAGTCTGTTGTTAAAGGAATTGAATTTTAAAAGGATTTTCATTTTTGTTGAGAAATACTCATTTCATATGGTAACAGTGTTGTAAATTAGACTCGTAGAACTGTTTAGAAAGTGCGATTAAAAGAGATGCGTCACTGAATGATACCCTGAACAAAAATTCAAATAACTTTGCTTTGTTGCACTCAGTACCACACATGAACCACAAGATAAAAGTCAATGTAATATGCCACCTTCTTAGGAAAATATCACGATCTGCAAGCACTTCCTTTCTAGCAGTAGGACTCTCCAAATATCTGTGGAAATGACTGTTCTGTTCACTATTAATGGGTGCTAAGTATCCCATTTATGTAATTCAACAGAATTTGTCGATGCGGTTTAGACAGTGAAAAGTATTGTGCACTGAGATAGTAAAGACATCTTCTTTTGAAATAACTTATTATGTAGTATGCCTCAGTTTTCATTGTAGGATAACAAATATCTGTGAAGCTATATTAAATTCCTAAATTATTGTGTCTGTGCTAATTACATGAGTAGCATCTATAAAATTAATGTGTTGAGGTTTATTGTGAGAATTCCTGCAACTAACTTCTAGGTGTCAGTTTCTTGAATTGTGTATTTATATTGGGTTTGCATGGCAAAGTTTTGGNGACTCACCACAGTATTCCAACACCGAGTTTGGTTAAGTTCTTTAAAATGTTACATAGCGAGTAGCTTGTTTGTTTCATTAGAGCAGTATGCTTATTCCAACATGTATATTATGATACAGGACATTTTAAAGAACTGAACAGGAAAAAAAAAAANTCTTGTGAAAAGCTGCTAGAAGCTCCCCCTGTATCTGATAGAGCCAATGCCACTGGCTGCAAGATGGACCCACCGCTAGCCAAGGCTGAGCCAATCAGCGATGGTGGTAGCACCTCTCTGACGAGGTGTTAGACGAGGGGAAAAAAAAAAAAANTCAGTTTGGATTGGTAATAAATTAAACTGATTTCCCCAAGTTGAGCCTGTTTTGCCCTTGACAGTAATTGCTGAGTGATCTCCCTGTCCTTATCTTGACCCATGAGCCTTTTGTCAGATTTTCTCTGCCCTGTCCAGTTGAGAAGGGGAATGATAAGAGCAGCTCTGGTGGGCACTTGGCATCCAGCCAGGGTTGACTCACCACAGTATTCCAACACCGAGTTTGGTTAAGTTCTTTAAAATGTTACATAGCGAGTAGCTTGTTTGTTTCATTAGAGCAGTATGCTTATTCCAACATGTATATTATGATACAGGACATTTTAAAGAACTGAACAGGAAAAAAAAAAAACATGTGCAAGTAATTGGACAGTACCAGTGGCTTAGATGTTAGCTCCTGTATTCAAAATAACTTCTTACAGAGCAACTCGGAGGATATGTAGGCTCTGCTTGGATTCAGCCAACTGAGGAAGTAGTGCAGCTAGGCACTGCCACTACACTAACTATCGTAGCAGTGTCTGAAGAAGCCTTTTGCGTGGTTGAAGGGCTTCCTGTAGCTGGAATGACAAAATGAAATAGCCCGGGCCAAGCGTACACAGAAGTGATTCAACCAACCATCTAGTTCTTGTGCACATATGTCCTCTTTGCAATTGCAGAGTGATCTGCCAAAGTAGCATTGCAGCTGTAGCCAGAAGAATTGATGATCTGAGAAACTGAATTAAGTTTAATTAAGTTAAGAGTTGGCTTTCTCAGTAAGGACTGTGATGATCTTGTGCTGAATGCTGGGACTCAGGTGGTGGTCTGCTCATAGCCAGAGAGAAACAAAGTTCACATTTCATAACACCCACAGTCTTGTGCTGACCATCAGGGCTTTAGAATGTGGAGGAAGGGGATGGGTGGGAGAGATGTTCTGTAAACCTCCTTTTGAAATTGTACCGCTGCAGAGACAAGCTCACCAGGCCCGAGGCAGAGCGCGTTAGAGAGAATGTTATGATAGGATGTGGGTCTGAGTTCTCATCCCTGCGGAGTGTAGCTAGGGAAATTCAGGGGCACAAACCTGGCTGTCTAAAGGATTATCAGTGGAGAATTTGTTTTATACTCCTGCACATAAATGCTTTTGTAAGACTGAGCCTGAATGTCTTTCAACACCTAAAACAGTTTGTGCTCGTGCTACAATGTATTTTAAAATTGTTTTGCCGTATGGTTATGACAGGAGAGATTAAATATTGCCACACTGAGTGTAATTAATATCCTAATTATTTTTACTGTAATAACTACACAGTCTACCTTTTAATTAAAAGGAGACTAAACCAGTTGCAGTGGAAACATTTTACACTGCTGGAGCTGAATAGTAAATACTGTTGAAAGTGTCATCAAATGCACCTAGTTTGTTGCTTGCTTATATTGGATATGTATGAAAAACTGTTGGAAAGCACTACAGCTCTCTCTAAAAAAAAAAACAAACAAAAAAACCCCCACCAAACATGAAATTTGACACATGGAAAAAGTGGTTAATGTCTTGTTACAAATAATCTGGAAATGAAATGTAAACACAATTTCTTCTATTGCAAGAATCGGTCTTGTTCTCATTTGCATCAAATACTTAAGCTTCTGTAATCTGACTGTAACAAGCAACCCATTTTTTCCTCTAAAACTGAGAAACCTTTTTCTGATAGTAGACTGAGGAAATACTACCACTCTAAAATTTATTCTTTTGTTCCTATAGTTGCATACTCTAAGGGTGAACAAAGTAAGCCCTTGGTCTTGTGCTGCAGTTCTTACTCTTTCTCATTATTATTTAACTAACAACTAGAATTAGATTGGAAGGTTTTCAGGGCAGTGTCATGTCTCTTGCACATGTTCTACAGAGTATCTACTACACTTGTAAGTAAATGACTGAAACCCTCAGCTACTCAGGCAAGAAGCTCATTTGAAAGGATACGAAACCAGAGATGATTTGTTCGTTCTCAAGTAGACCCAGATAACTGGGCAGAGGGGGAAGAGGCTATCTGAGTAAGATGGACAGTTTTGAAGACCCTGGTTTGGAGGGACCAGTTGTGCTTTGAGGTAGGTAGGAGAGCTTGAGTGGAGAGAGGGAGGCGTTTCATTTGTAACTTTTTCTGGTTTATGGGCATTTATTTTTATTTGTAATATTGGAGTATTTTTTTTTTCCTGTGGAAGAAACAGGCTGCTTCTAAAACCTTTGATTTGTAGCACTGTTCAAGCTAAAAGAAAAATGATCACCCCTGTTAGCTGTTGCAGAGCTATTAGTTTGCCAGTTGGCAAGGAGCGCTCTTTCCCCTCTGCTCTTGTACATTACAAGAAGTGAAAGGTTGAATAAATGCTCAATTGTATGATGTTGGAGTAAGAATCTTGCAGAGGTAGTATAAATAATGTAATTTAAACAATATTTTCAGACAATTGTAGCTTTTTTTTTTTTTCCTTAGCCTGAATGTTTATGGAAAAGCATAATTTGATTATACAGCACATTAGTTGTGGATTTGCATTGGTGTCTAAAGTTAATAAAGCCATATCATCAGAAGAATCAGAAATCAAGAGATAGACTACTGCAATTCTAACGGTAGCAACTTTTCCAGTAAGATGTCACAGCCTTGAAGAGGATCATCTTTGTTTCCTTGTAAATTGTTGGGAAAAACAAATGGATTTTTAAAGTTACAGTGTGAGTTTGAACAGCATTGGAAACAAAAAAAGTTAATTGAATGTCATTAATGTTAGAATGTTCTGACTTTCCAACAGCTTCCAAAAATATTTTTTTACGTTTTGTGCTTGACAAAAAGTAATAATACGTGTTTAAAAATTGAGGTATAGCCAGTACTTTTGGTATGTAGGAGGACAGATAACATTTGTTCATTTGTATTTTAACTGCTAAAGTTGTGTGCTATAAGGTTTTGCACAAAAATGGCAAACTGCAGACACAGAGATGTTTTTTCCTTTCGGCCACTTGAACCATTTTCAGTTCCTTTCTGCCTACAAAGTACCAGCTTCATAAATTGTACCACAAATGTAGAAGCTATTATGAGTTCTGCTATGAAATGTACTTATTGGGTGCATGTACTTGAATAATAGGTCTTAATTATTAGACTCAAAATTGGGATGCCTGATTAGATTTAAAAGAGGATACGCAAAGTTTTGGGACTAAAATTAGGAGAGGAACCCAGGAGTGGTTGTCTAGCAGCAGCTTTTCTTGTATGCAAGAATATGCAGCTTGTGAGTTGGCTAATGAAGTATTATATATGTTTTCACATTTCTGTTCTTTGTTTATGTTACTGCACACTGCTTTTTGCTTAGCTTTTAGTGTGCTCATTATTGTAGAGAAGAAAAATTACCAGAAGCTTAAAATTAGTGAATTCAAACATAGTATTTGGTATATTTGAAGTGATGCTTTACCATCTGTCTGCTAACTGTGGGGGAAATAGAAAAGAAATCTAGCAAAGGCTACAACAAGAAGTTGTCGTAATGCCATTGGTATTTCTTAGCTAGGTAGTGTTAGTGCTTAGATGGTTCACAATCACTGTAAAATTTGGCTGTTGTATCTTAGCATACAAAGTACTGATGGATGAGTCAAAGAACTGAAAAATATAAACTTGTCTGGAACTGTTCTTAGTTGGTAAGAATTTTGTAAGCAGACAGACAATGGATGTATTTGGGGGGGGAGAGAATCTATCATCTCAGACATAATTAATTTTCCCTACTTCAAGGATTTGTTTAATTAAATAGGGCAGTATTTCACCCTGAGTAGTAAAACCTGCTGTTCAGTGTTTGACAATCTCAGGAAAACATTCCAGTTTTATAATGCACATGCAGACTTTTATTTTGATTTTAGAACATGTTTTGCATCTCTTATAGTGTGTGTGTATATATATAGTGTGTGTATAAATATATACACACACTATATGTAGTGTGTCTATATATATACACACTATATGTAGTGTGTCTATATATAAAGTCCTCTATAGTAATCTGCCAAGCAATTACAGTATAGCTATTTAGAATCGGAAACAACCAAACTGATACAAGTACATGAACTGCATTCATACAGATTATGAACTGAATTGATTGTATAGGAGTTGCTTATGAAAGTACAACCATTTCCTTTCTCGTTCTGTAAAGGGAAATCTAATAGTGCCTTGTACAAGTAACTTTCATTAAGTAAAGTCGTTTGATTTAGCATACCTACAATACATCTGTCCAAGGAATTCGTGCAGAGCAGCTACAACACTCCAATCTCACACTAATTACTCAATGTAGAAAACTCTTTTAGGTAAGGGTGAGGGAAACGTATTTGTTAACTAG
This sequence comes from Scopus umbretta, assembly GCA_013400535.1. Classification (NCBI taxonomy): domain Eukaryota; kingdom Metazoa; phylum Chordata; class Aves; order Pelecaniformes; family Scopidae; genus Scopus; species Scopus umbretta. The sequence goes on from VZTL01012557.1 coordinate 30,063, forward strand.
AAATACGGAGACTAACATTGACAGGAGGCAAGCAAGAACAATGTAGCTGGTAACAGCATAATATCAAATCCAGACTCACTGCTGTGGAGTCATATACTCATTTCCAGTGGTCCTTACCTCCAAAAAAGTGATCAGAAAACCAACAGAGCAGGTGATCAGAATGAACCATAGGCACAGGTTGTGTACAAGATAGAGCCTCTGGAAAGTGATTAAATATTTTGATCTGTAGCCAGAGAAAAAACAGAACAGTAATTCTGTAGGACTATTTAAGACTTATGGGGTGTTTTCAGAAGTCTTACATGCTTTAGGAGCAATTGGTAAATAATATCACACTACCAATACTATTTTTATTTGTTTTAACATGATTTACCCAATGTTAAAATGGGTAGGCATTTAGTTTCTCTGTACCTTCAGCCTTCAAAGCGGTGTATCTAACTTCAAATATACACTGAGAATGCAACTAGTTGCAGTTTTCTGATTAATCAGCTTTTGTTTCCAATTATTCTGAAGTAGGAATGGGTTTAAAACACTTTCCAGTGGTTTACCTCAAATTCAGGACAGAACTTGAGCTCTGTTTGAGAAAACAAAAGACTCAACAGTTTGGTGGTCAGCATACCCCCTTCGGAATATGGAAGAGGTCTCATGTTGACCTTTTTTTTTTTTTTTTTTTCCACACTGCTGCATGTATTGTTTGTCTGCATACGAAATTCTTGCCAAGATCAGTTCCAGATGCAAGTTTATATTTTTCAGTTCTTTGTCTCACGTGTTGGCACTTTGTATGCATTTTCTGGATTCATTGTATGAGATGCTGAATGCTTGCAAATAATTTTATGATCAGTTAAGTTTGGCCTTTTGAAACTGGAGTAGGTAGCTGCCATCCTCTATTTAATAGGTTTAAGTGATTTGGTTTTGTTCACAAGCAAATGCAAGAGTAAGCTTAAAACTGATTGTTTGGGGCAGAGATGTTTCAGATGGAATTCCTTTAAAAATGTGAGTGAGAGGCTCTAAGAACTCGAGCAGAAAATTGCATGGTAGTGCTCTTGTATACTGTGTTAATGCAGAAACGATTTTGGAATGGAAGAGGTTTTTGGTTGGTTGGTTTTATTTTTGTAGAAGTTCTGAGTAAGATTTGTGAATTCTGAAAAAGAAATTCTTTAATGTTTCTGCTTGAACAACCGGGACTTTCTTATAAATGGAGTGCTTCAGCATTACCTGGTTCAAGTACAGAACATGCTTGTGACAAAGGATTAGTCATACTGGAACAAACAAGAGTAAATATCAAGCATTTGAAGCAGGAGTAACAGCTGAAGGGGATACAGCAACAACGTACACAACTCTTGGAATCAGACATTACCATTTATTTTGTTTAATTTTGTTTGATTTGCTATTAAGCTTCTCTTTAGAATCTGTTCTTTAACTAATCAAGACTTAATTCCATTTAGAGCTTTATTTACCTTGAAACTGGAGTCTTATTTAAGATCAATCTCTTGATTAACAAATTATCAAAGCCAAATGTTCAGAAGTATCAGTGATACAAAGAAATCATGCTTTATATATGGAGCTTTGGGAGGCAGAGGGGAAAATGTTCTTCTCCCTCATTTCCATGCTAAAAGTGCCATCAAAACATAAAGACAATTCAAAAGATACTCTAACTCCCTACAGAAAAAAAAATAATTTTGTTAAATATTGACGCTAGGCAGTTTAAATAACTATACCAAATACTTAACTTTTTTTTGTCTGTAACTCCTGAAGTTTGTAAAGAAGAGGTGATTTCTTATCTGTGTCTTCCTGACGCAGACACAGGCATCGGGAGGAGAAATCTTTTGTTCGCGGTCATCCTCCAGGACAGCAGCAAAGCTACAGGTTGGATCAAGTCTACCTAATCCTAGTCCAGCAACTAACCAAAGTTTCCATAAACTTTATGGCTGTAGTGATCATGGGTTATGAGCATCCCTAGGCTGCATACCACCAGGGCATCATATTATTTTTCCATGACGCTGCCTAGCCAGTAGTGTGCAGGGTCGGCGTGGTTGATTTTTTGGCTGTTTGGTGTGCAAATTTTATAATCCCTTCCCAATCCCTTGGGAAAAGATAGACCCTAGGGTAGTTGGAATGGCCAGCAGGTTGGATTGGGACTGTGGGCTGCAAAGTAAACCACTCTGAACTAATCATTAGGCTAACTACTTTTATTTAGTAAGATGTGTTATAGTTACCAATTTGTACTTCATAAAATCACTTCATAAAAATAAAATTTCTATTAAAAAATTATAGAATAGCTGAGGTTGGAAGCGAGCTCTGGAGATCAGCTAGCTGTGTAGATGTGGCGTTTAGGGGTGTGGTTTAATGGTGGAGATGGCAGCGTTAGGTTTGTGGTTGGACTCAATGTTCTTAAAGGTCTTTTCCAACCTAAATGATTCTATGATTCTGACTCCGGTGCTGAGAGCAGGGTCAGTGAGAGCAAGGTTGTTCTTAGCATTGTGTCCGGTTGAGTTTTGAATATCTCAAAGCATAGGACTTGATCAACTCTCTATTCAAACCAGTCTGGTGTTTGACAACACTCACAGAAAAAAGAAAAAAAAAAA
>VZTL01012558.1:4996-26805 GCA_013400535.1 Scopus umbretta
GCCACAAAACCAAATTGTCCGCCCCAGCACCATGGCTCGTTACATGCTGTATATGCCAAGGTAGCCGTACCTGCCTGGGATTCACAAAAGCCAGCCTACTGCACTAACTGCCCTGCTGCCAGAGCCTCCTCCCAGCACGGCAGGGGCTGCAGGTCCTTTGCTCTGCATTATCAAGACAAGGGCAGACCCAGAGATGCTAGGACATTTAAAAAACTTTGGAGTATCATCATGCTGGAGAGAGTCCCTCCCGAAACTGCCACACTCCAGAGCAGACTGACTTCCAGGTTTTCTCCTCCATAGCCTTCCACTTCTCTGTGCATCTGCCTGACACACTGAGCTCTGCTTATTACCCCTTCCCACAGTGAAAAGTTCTCCAAAAGCTTGCAGAAAATTACAAAGCGACTAAGTCTCCTTCTGAATGCCCAGCTTCATGCTTTCATATATTTTGAACTTCACATCATCCTAGTTCTTTTAAAGAATGAGTAATTGATGTCCCTGATTTTTCCAGATAACATTGAACAGGCAAAGAAAAAAAGAAAAGAGAGTGTTTGAGAAATAATTACAAATTATTTGCAATCAAGCCTTTCTGTACTATTCACTGAAGCTAAAAGTTATTGTCAGTTGGCATAGCCCTGGAAAGGCAGAAAAGGCAAGATTTTAGATAAGTAAGTAAAGAAAAGTCAATCTGAATCATCATCCTTTTACAGGAAAACTGATGAACTGAGTGCAAATGGAGGTGAACAAAAAAATCTCACAGCAACTTCTTTTAGGTTGCAATGATTTCTGAGTATCCATTTAGAAAAATATCCTTGAACTAATATGCCTAGAAATAAGGGGCCAGGATCAGTGGCATTACATGGGTGTAAGTTACTGCAGTTCCAGTGGAAGCAGGCTCTGAGGAGGGAGAGGTGGGAGGATTACTGGGGAAGTGGGAATGCGCATGAAAGATCCTCACACTGCCCACACATGCAACCAATATTGCTGAAGTGCTAGCTTGTTGTTTCAGCTAGCCTGCAGCCTGCGTATGCAAAACAGATTTTGCAGCTAGTGCAACAGTAGCAAAAATATTTCTGTAACTGTATATAATCTGAAGGAACTCTAGATATAGAAAGGCAATTGGCATGGGAATTTATCAGTCGCAAGCATCATTAGATGAATTACATGAAGAGTGTGCAAACAGAACTACTGAATCATGCTTGCAGAGAAATTGAGTTACAAAGTGTATGTGCTGTTTGTTGGTGGCTCTAGTGCTCTGCTGTGGGAACCTATACAGAGTCAGAGCACTGAAGAGTTAAACATGGTCACAACAGTACGGAAAACCAGCCACAGATCAGCAACATGAGTGAAGCCCTTCAGTTTTAAAGCAACATTTATGGTATCTTCACTATCACCCTGGAGATGAAACCTGAACAGCTTTTGGTGGTTTACTGTAAATTAACTGTTATTGCTCTATTCTTACAGCTTCCCACAAACTGACTGTATTTCACACTGAGAACGATGGGTGACATCAGCCCCCGCCACCCAGCATCTTTGTTGCGGTGCAGCTATTAGAGCCCAGTTCTCATATAGCTGTCATCCTGTGCTAGCTACCCCCTCTCCCTCTGTGTAGCTACCCATCTTGCATTCACCAAATATCGTGCAGAAGATGGTGAGGCTCTGCATTTTGTCTGAGTTTCTACAGGCTGTGCCATGTGGTGACTGTAAATGCAGCAGCATTTCCGTAGACCTGCAGAAAGAAAAGATCTCTCATCTGCTCAGAAAGGGATGCTTATTGGCATGTGTGAAGAGCTAAGTATCACTGATGTGTGCCTTAGACACCTATATTGTATGAGCTTGGTATGTAGCGGACACCACTATGATACCAGTACACCTTTGAGGGCTGAGCTGCTTATTTGTCTATTATCTGCTGCCCAAAGGGCACTGAAGGCCTCTGTGGTATCATTTGGCAATGCTCATGTAAACAGAGGCATACTCCAGCCTGGATGCAACTCCCGACTCCACAGGAACACCACTGCTACTGATTAGTAGCTATCATAGCTGAGGGAGATGATGTAGGAAATCATTTGCTGGACTTCCATGAACTTCTTGAAGAAGGAGCAGAGGCTTTCTCACCCAGTACTCATAGACACACTGAATGAAACTTATCTCTGCAAGAGTTCCTGGCTCTGGGTGATTTCTAAATCCAGTACCTGCACCCAAACAGTGGACTCTTGAAATGATTTACAGGGAAAATGGCAAAGAAGAAAATCAAGCTAGAGAAAGAGCAAATGCTTAATGAAACAGTAAGTTTAGCTCACATACTTCGTTTATCTAGAAAAATGATCTGTATTTGCTCACTAGATTTAATTGTGGCTATCGTTCACAAACATCCTGTCCAGAACACTAGTGGTGACGATATGCAAAGACTTGAATAATTTCTCTGGAGATATGAGACTCTTCATTTTTTAGATCCACAGTAACACCTATCTTCTACCTCCAGATACAATAAGTAGGTCAAATCCATTATTTGCTTACATAAGCAGCAATCTGTTTGCCAAGCTTCTAAAATAATTGCAGCCCATTAAACCAAGCTGGCAGACCTACCGAGGTGATATTGTGCATAATACTGACCTCTTGGGGACTCCTACATGAAACACACTGTGTCCAACTATTCCACAGGCACAGCAGCCCCACAAACACTCCTGCACTTCCTCAGCATCTCCCACCAGTGAAAAGGAACCAACAGATTCCTCTAACCTCCTCTCCCCCAGAAATTTTGTGGGCTTTGTACAATTCTCTTCCTTGAGGCCATTGTATAAAAAGCCTCTTGCTGCTGCTGAATGACAGATCCAGCAGCCCTTCCGCCATGGAGCTCACATTTCAAAACAAAGCACAAGGTTGATTGCAGGGGTCAAATGAGTCACCACAGCAGGAGCATCGAGAAAGCAAATAAGCCCCAATGAACAAGAGTTCATCTAAAGGGGCACTGTTGCCTCTACCAAAAGGACACAAGGTGACCCTGCAGAAGCAGTTCCTCCAGGTTGTTACTGAGCATCTTTTGGGTGAATATGATGATAGCTGAAGTGGACAGAGTATTGTCAGAGCAGCTCACAGGCAGGAAGCAGTGCCTGGAGATGTAACAGCTCTGTGGTCAGAGGCTGAGCGTTACTGAAATACTCAGTGTAATCGGCTTTAGGAAAAGAGCCTCACAGCTATTCATTTTACTTCCATCTCCATAGAGGTGACTCCTCTCTCCTCCTCAACTCTAAGCATTGACAAAATTACAGACAAGCCACACATTATTAGCTGCCTCCCACTCAGAGCTTCTCTGTGCACCTGGCATCTATCATTTCATCTTGCATTTATTTGCAGAGTGGTCTAGTGAAACTAGTAGAGCCTAGAACAATGTTGATCTATAAGGGTCATGCAGCCGAGCCTAATCACCATAAATTCACCTGGTGTGGCTGTGGTGTGCACTACCATTTTGACAGCGTTGTACACAGTTCCAGACAAGCTTCGAGAGAACCCTCGCCTGTTTCAAATGCCAGGCTTAACCTCATTGTGCCACCTGAGAAGTGAGATGGAGGATGAAAAGACAAAGATGGAGCACAAAAAGGAACAGAGGGATTGCTACCAGAAGCTGTTCCTACCTCACCCACGACTGCAGAACCTGTTCAGTTCAACTCACAGGCAGAACTAGTGGGAACAAGCAAGAGACTTGATTAAAAACTAGCACCCTGCAAAAAATGGAAAAAAGACCAAGAAGCAGAAGATGGAACAATGAGGAAAAGTGGAGCTCTCTGGCAAAAATGTTTGGAAAGATGAGGTACATGAAAGGCAATTAAAGCAAGAGCAGTATCACAGGCTAAAAGATCTTGGCCAACATCTATGGGAAGAAGCAGGCATCAGCTACCAGAGTATGACTGGAGAGAGAGCCAAGATCATCACTTGCTCCCAAAAGCTCTTTACATGAATGTACTGTGTTACTATGTCCCTTTGCCTCTCCCACACTGTGTGTGCAGTGAGCACACACATAGCACTCCCCTCCTCTTCTCTTCCTCTTTTTCTCCTTCCCTTCCATTTTTCCCTTCTCCTTCCCATTTACTTACAGTTTGGACCCATCCAAACTCACAGTGCAGCCCATAAGCCAGCTCTAATGGTTCAGCTAAGTGCAGACTGCAATGGCATGGGTGGAAGGGACAAACCAATGCTGGTTTTGCCACTGAAAAAACAGTGACTGCTGAAACTGTTATTCCAGTCAGCTTTCTCAGGTAACATATCTTATCCTTTCCTTTACCAAGCAACTTTTCATTGCAAGAAATGTTGTTTTTTATCCTATCTTGCAGCTGTTGAAGTTCCCCATGAAGACTGAACATCAGCTCCCACTGTCACTAGGACATAGGGATGCACCCACGCTTTAAGCAGTTGTACTGTCACAGGAAACGAGAAGCTATTGCTATAAGCCAGTGTTTACAGCCTGCTTTGTTTTGCTGTAGCTCAGAAGCAAAGCTCTTTGCAGGAATTTGTCCTTACCACTGAGGCACAGGCTCTGGTACAGGACAGCACAGAACAGCCTAAGCTTTGAGTGGGGTCGTTACCTACCATCTCCTGAGACTGTGCTGTAAACTGATGGCATTCAGCATTTCACAGAGGCGGACCATAATCGCAGCCCAGATTTTGCCATCCTTATTCATGAACTGCAGCATCAGTGATACCAACAGGAGGTTGGGAAAGGGAACTCGAGCAGTTCCTATGCTGAGAAGCTGCCTGAAGTCCTCATTTCCACAGTGACTGCCCTGGGTTCACAAATGAAACCCTGCCAGATGTGTGGAATTTCACATTAAGCAAAGAGAGTCTTTTTCACTATTCCCTTCTCTGCTGAAAAGCCTCTTTCTACAGTGCTGTTCACAAAAGCACTCACATACGTCCCATTAGTCCAAGTTTTGACTGTGAGCAGAAATACTCTGATCATAAGTTGATTGCAAACTACCTCACAAACAAAGCTGTCACTATCTCTATTTTACAAAGTAGGAATCTGGAACACAGAGCCAAGTGAAATGCTCAAAGTCATCTGAGCCAGTGGCAGAGCTGTGAAGAGGCCTGGTCCTTCACTTACGCCACTGGGAGATAGTATTATTTACAGAAGTCTCCATTTGGCATAACACTTACTCACATGCAAGCATGTATTTGCAGGGCTGCGATCTTACAGCAATTAGTCATTGCAGATATTTATCCACAACAGCTGTAAAAATTATCTCATCTTTAACAGAAAATAAGAAATAATTCAGAACCATAGAATACCTTGAGCTTCCATGCTTTTGTTTGCAAAAACCTCATATTTAAAACCATAAACAGGCTAGACATATTATCAAGTTTTTGAATCCACACTAGTGGTATAGCTTCAAGTTTGTGTTTGGTGCACATTTGTATGCTTGCTTTTTTAGTTGTGTTTTTTTTTGTTTGTTTGTTTGTTTTGTTTTGTTTTGTTTTTAATCCAAGGGTTACTTACCTTTCTATTCACCAAAATCCAAGTATTAAGAGACTTCCATTGTCATAAGCAAAAACCTAACCCCATTAAAATTTTCCCAATTGAAGAGACTTGTCGCATCATCACACTGATCCTAAGGCAAGATTTATAGGCAAGACATCCTTCAGTATTCTACCAAGGGGAAATATGAGACAGTAGTCATGCACGGAATGGAAAATGCCAGGAATCTCATGCATCCCACAAGGCACTGTTAGGGGCAAGAACCCAAAGGGTACGCTGCTCCTAACACAGAGGTGAGTTTTTCCAGGCATGCTTATGCTCAGAAAGTCCTGTGCTTGCAGTACTGCTTTTGTTTTACTACTAAGCATAAGAGGAGCTGGAATTCTTCTAATGTTACATGCAAGCTGGTTGTAAATTTGAAGGCAGAGTAGTATTCATGATTATCCCAGAGAAATTATGAAAGCCATAGCAAATCTTATGCCACTGCACTGGAAATGGATATTAAGCTATGCCTCTTGATGATGTCAAGTACACCATGCTCCAGCTTTTTACTTCCCACAGCTAAGCCTCCCCCCACCCTGAACCAGCAGCCAGCTGCAAATCACACTGGCCTTTGGGGGATGTGCTTCTTGTTTGACATGCCAGAAGTTCAAAGATATAGCAACTAAAATTAGCACAAAAATTTCTGCGTGTTTGGATTATTTTTTCCCTCATGCATCTATGAAAAGCCCAGGCCAGTACACTGTGACCTCTAGGCAAGTTGATGGCGTTGCAAAAAGGGAGGTGTGCTCTGTTGAGCTGTCACTGCTGTGCACGTTATCCCAACACAGCACTGTTTGCACAAGTATGAATTGAAAAGCATGAAGTGCCAAACACAGTTGTAGCATGTCAGGCATATGTTGCTTGATGTCATCTAGCATTAAGCCAAGTGGAAGAGATGAAAGCAGAAAACCAGTGCACCAACCAAGACTGCTATATTCAAACAGTCATTAGAAAGAAATTGCCAATGAAACAGAGAATAGCCATGACAGGATCTCACCTGGAGCAAGACTTAAATCTCTTGGGATGTGATTCTGCTAAGTAGTGCGTGTTCCCAGTAAAGCCAACGTGAATGTAGGGTGCTTGACCCCCCAGAATCAACCTCTTGGCAGGAAATGCTTTGGGAGCTCAGTCATGCCTCACTCCATAAGGATTTGTCTCATTTGGTTGTTTAAGTGTGAATAGAATTAGGGCATGAGTTAAAAATAAGGTAAGACAAAGAGGTGGAAATCCAATGTATATGCTGTGGAATAAAAAGTGCAGCTGGTTTTTGGTTTTTTTCCTTTAATTCCAAATGAGTTTTGCCAGCCATCTCTATTATCACAGACCAGCTCTGAGAGTAAGCAGGGACTTTAGGATTTCAGTCTGAACCCTCAAGCCTTATTCATTTGTCCACAATGTCTTTAACAGACAATGCCAAAGACAGTATGGAAAACAGAAGTGTAGTATGAGTATTCCAAAACTGTTATTTTTGTAGTTTCATGGGCATTTTGTTTTACTTAACAAATTCTGAAGGGCTGTCAAAATGAGGCAAGAGAATTACCTGTATTTCTCCTCCCCTCCCTCTCCTGACCCTGATTTCAGAGTCATTCAGTGGTGCAAAATAATGCAAGAATCTAGTGTTTCACAGTATTTCAGCTCACAGGTGTAAATGCTGAGAAGGCCTAGTATTATGGTTCCCTGAGGCATAAACAAAATAAAAAATGAAATAGTCACAAATATGATGACTTACAGTTTTTTCTAGCAGTATTCCAGGCTTGACATACAGTGACCTGACGATAATAAATGGGTTTCTTGACACTATAGCCTTCCAGTTACATAGGGGCTGTCTACTGAGGTTGCAAATTAACCATGCAGTGGACAAGAGCTCCCACATGATAGCTTTCTTCAGAGACTCTCTCTTCATTGTGGTCTTTCTGGTAAAGGTTATTGATTCAGACACCTCCAGAGCACAGCTGAAGTACTTCCAGGGCTGGGTTGGCTCTAAAAGCAGCCTAGTGACATTCATATGATGTGAAACCTGTGCTCATGCTCCCCCCGAGATCCCAGCTGACTGCATGCAATTGTGGCAAAAAGTGGCTCACATTCACTTGCCTTGTTGGCATGTCCAGGGACTACAGTGATCCTATACAGTCAGTGGACCTCAGGGTGGCCACAGCCTGGAAAAAGTCTCCTACTCAGCATGTCTGCATCATACCCAAGACTGCTTTGAGTTCCTTGATGGTTTGGTAGTTCCGGGACAGAATGGTGTGAATTCACAAGCACAGTCTGGGCCTGTGGTTGCAGCCAGGCTTATAAACTCTCCTGAGCCCTGGACTACTGGGGTACATAGTGCAGAAAAGCCCACATGTTCAGCAGGAATCACAAGTGTTTAGCAGGGCTTATTAGCCTCAGTGTAGGGCAGGCAGCCTCCTCCTGGACTGGCTGCATTTGCAGTCAGTCTGGTAAATCAGCAGAACACTCCCTGAACTCACATTATTAAGGCTTTTCCATTATCAAGAACATCGCAGGTTCCATCACCCTTGACAGCAGAGAGCTATCTGTACTGCAGGAGGGCTGCACATTTAATTTTGTGCTTTTTTACACAGGTGCAGTGTCTCTCAGCAAATGAGCAACATCCTAATGTGGAAAAAAAAAAAATAATGAAGAATATATAAAGCAACTTTGTTAAATTAAGAAGGAAAAAAAAGGACACTAAGTACACAGGATAGACTAGCACAACATAGCTAAAGTACCAACTGCCAAGTCATGGGCACAATGCAGTTCCCAAATGGGTAACTAGATCTTCATGTCTTTTACCACTGCATGGTCTATTTTCTGTTCAGTGCTTGCAGCTTCCATTAACGTTAATGAGTATGCATATGTGCCTTGAGGGTTAGAACATACTCCCTCTGTGGCTTCAAAACTTGTTTATAAATCCTTCCAAAAATCACATAGTGTTCATTGCTTTGCGCAGAAAGCTATTATAACAGCTATAAGAACTGCTGCTTTCATTCCTTCCTTCCCCCGTGCCCTCCCTTATCTGAGGGACCAGAAAACAAACTTGAAAAGATGAAGGGCTGGAGGAGGTGGTATGCACAGGAAGGTAACCCAGCTCTGGGAGCTGCAATCTGAAAACCAACTCACTGCAGGGAGGGGCAAAATGAAATCTCAGCAAAAGCAAAGAAAATCAAGCCTCAAAACACTAAAAAACTACCACCCCACCCAAAAAGCAAAGCCTTTGAAAATCTCTAAGCTATTAATCACTAGAAAATAGACCGAAATCTTTGCTGTGTCCTTCTTGCTACAGTAGGTAAGTGAGAACAAGCTGCTTCAGCAACAAAAGGGGCTCCAGAGCAGAGGCACTGCTGGGCAGAGTCCCACAGCAAAGTCGGGCCAGTGCTGCCTTCCAGCCTTTTAACCACTGTGGCAGCAAGGAGGCTGCCAAGATGCAGGGCTGAACAAAGGCAAAGAAGTGCTACATTTCTAGTAGAGAAACTGCATTCTCTAGTGCTGCTGAAGGCACCGTATATCCATTCCCATGCCACATGGACACACAGGGCTGCTCTCTGGAGTCATGTATGGTAGTTCAGAGGCAACTCCACCTCACTCTACTGACAACAGGGCATGTGTTTTCTGATGCTGGCTTTGACTTTTCCCTCCATCATTGCCAGCTGCCTTCTTCCAGTGTGCAGTTTCAAGTTAAGCCCTCCCAAGCCTCACAGTCTGCAAGAGATACATTATAGCATATGAAAAATAATGGATAATGCAGCACGGGGATCAAGAATCAGATTAAGGTATGTGAAGGAAAACAGACGCTGCTTTACACATGGCTAACTACCGGCTTGCATTATACCTATATAGCAAACGTGAACACTAGCTGCAGCTTTTCTTGGGTCAAAATGCTTTGCTTAAAATATAGAGTAGGTGTAGGAAAGAGGAAAATGAGCTGAAAAACATACAGCGCACAACCTGCAAGCACTCAGGCCGCTCGGGCACAATGACACACGGGGGTTCCAGCACAGCACCTGGCTGAGGAGCCCACGACCTGGGAGGACACCTTGGAGGCCAGACGTCAGGCTCCCCAGGGAAGTGGTCACAGCACGAAGCCTGTCAGAGTTCAAGGATGCCTGGATGACGATCTTAGTCCTATGGTTTAGTTTTAGGTTGTCCTGCAAGGAACAAGGAGTTGGAGGACCATTATGGGTCCTTTCCAACTTGAGATATTCTATGATTCTATTCTATGAATTCTATGATTCTCAGGAGGCAGCACACCCTGTCCTGCCACAGCCATGCAGCATGCCCTTCCCCTCTCAGACCCACACCACGGCATCGCAGCAGCATCGCAGGCCATGGTGATGACTGGCCCTCGCTAAGAGGGAGCGTGTTGGAAGAGCCATCCACACGAGTTTCGTGCTCGCTGAGCAGGGGTCTGACAGACTTTGCTACAGGATGCTTCTCACCAGACCTACCTGCCCCACTCCCCTGCCACAGCTCCTGCCCAGCAACAGGGTGATGCAGCGGCACCTGTGTCTCAAACTCGCATCCCTAAAATATTGCATTCTGCTACATCAGCGCTGGGTTGTTACATCTGGCAGGAGGTCGAGCAGATAGCCAGAAGCAGTAGCATCTTAAACTGCCCATAGCTCATCTGTCAGTCCCTTTAGATTCGTTAGGTCTGAATAGGGCTCATTAGTGATATATCTCCCTGTAGTAGGCATGGACGAAAAGATGAGGGAATAAGATCTGGCTATAACGAAGGACATGACGTGGTAACTGCAGAGGACACCATTTCAAAGTTCAGGTTAAATACATTATTTGTGAAAGTAGGAAATAAAAGGAAACCAGCACCATGCAAGAACAGCAAAAGTGCTAAAACACTTTAATCCAAATTCTGTTTAACAAGAGTAACAGAAGTTCAAGTTTACAATGCAGAGTCACCAGTCTAGCTGACAGAAAACTAGATTTATGAGAGAGACCAGCTGGACTGCAACCCCAGTTACAGTTACTGTACTAGCTTTTCTCCAGAGGATAATTTTCCTTAACAAATTTTGCTTTCCACCTTTAGAGATTGCTGAGCAAGAGAGAGAGGCTTCCACTGCATGAGCTTAGAAAGCAGCAAGAAAGGTATCTTCTTCCACACACGACGCTTAGAAGGAAAACACTAAACAAATTGAGTGGGTTCGAGAGGTGTGGATCCCTGCAAGCATTTTCATGTGTCAGACCTAAACTTCCCATGGGCCCTGGCAGGAGCAGAATTAAAACCATGAATAGTGTTTTGAAAATGCTACTCTGAATTTTAATTTGCATTTGTGTGCACATGTTTCTATGTACATGTGAGCACATACAGCTTGCATTTCCATTATGCATAAATGTGTATATTTTATATACATAAATTACATTACATTATATATATTTTATATGCATATATTTATATAACGTAGTCATCATCCATATTACTAAACAGAATTTTAACAAAAAATTAACTTTCAAAATGCAATTCACTTATACCTCTTCATTTATGTTTGCACTGCAGTAGATCTGTAAATCTTTCTTGTGGACATGCAGTGGTCCTATCAAAAAACACTGCTTGAGACTGGCTACATTCACCAATTATACTATTTTATTAATTCCTTTTTGTGTAAGATTGGGCACTGAAAGCACATCAGTTAATTAAAATTCTGTGTTTTCTCAATAAAGACTCTTTCAGGATCAAGATTAGACATGCCTTCCATGCTAAAATGTTATTTAAAATTACCTTTTTCAGTTCACTTCTCACTTCCAATGTGTGACGTATGGGGCACGGCTACATTTGTTTGCTGTTCCTACCAGAGTCTGAAAACTCTGCAGAAAAGACAACCCACGTTTTCAGAAACAACTTTCTAGAAATCTGTCATGGAGAAGAAATGCATTGGGTGGAAGGCGTTCAGTGGGTGCACATGAGAGGTAGCCAGAAGAGTAAAAATGGAATATTGAAGCATAAGAAGGGACACAAAAGTGTGGAAACACAGCAACAAAATTAAAGTCAGTTTAAGGAGAATGAGGCCTTCAGGCTGGCGAGTGTTCTTTCAGGTAGAGCTAAGGAAGACTGGGATGAAACACACAAATTAAAGTGTTAACACACTGCTGCACAATGAGACAGGGTTAATAGATGTCATCGCAACTTAAAAGAAGATTCTCACACTCCCACAAATTTGGAAGTAAGAGCACTTATAGGAAAAGTGTACAGAGCCGGTGTGGCTGTTACTGATGCTATTTGTGCTTCAGGAGGAAAAGGTTTTTCAACCTCATGACCAAATTTCTTCTGCCACTTACTTCTGCAGTAAAGTCACTCATATTCAAAACATAATCTAATGTTATGGTAGTTATTATGATGGGATGGGTTCAATATTTTGACTTTACCATGATCAGAAAAAGAATAAAAGTTACCATCAGTAAGTGCTTTTGTTTGTATAAACTGGATCATTATCAAAAAGCAAAAAGTAAACATGTTTAATAAAAACAAGTGGTGTGGCTGTCCCTGGTTGCCTAGGAAATGTAGCAAATTCCTTTTTAAAGTATCCACAGAGTCAGACAATAGACATTATAGTCTGAATTATTCTGCATTCCAATAAAAAAACTGAGCTGGGAACAATTTTGTGACAACTCCTTTGTAGATATTCCACAATAGTTGATGGAGAAACAATAGGGGTTTTCATCATTGTTTTCCATAGTCCTGGAAAAAAGCTGCACCCATTCAGCCTGCAAATACCACAAGCACACACAAACGTGTGAGACACATGCATACATGAATATTTGGGTACAATATGGACAACAGTCACTGAATGTTAAATCTGCATGTTCTTGGACTTAAGCTTCCAAAGGCCTCCCTAGGAGAACATGAATGTTGTATCCTATGGACTATCTCACCTGAAATTGGAAAGATACAGATTTACAATTTCTTGCATTCCAAGACTGCTACTAGAATAAGAACTGCTACGTATGGAAAAAACTTAACCACTTGCATATAAAAAGCAGACTGGCAGAATCGGAGCTTCACAGGTTTCTTTGAGCTAGACACAATTTCAGATACTAAATTTGCTGGGAATTAATTGTAGAACAACAGTAATAATTTCATATTCTGGGACAAAGCTGGTTTAATATTTGTGTCAAACCAATACTGCAGATAATGAATTTGGACTTTCATCTGGTTCTGATCATCTTTAGATGTCCTCATCAATGTATGACCACAGAGTTTATATAAACATTCCTATGCTAGCCAGATGATGACTGTGAAAATTCTTCCATCAAAACAAACATGTTACCTTGGAGTGCACAGATGTTAACAAAGCCTCTCCTGGTGACACCAAAGCATTTTAGAAATCCAGACTGTTCATCCAAACACCATATTGTACCACCCTTGAGCATATCTCAGACTTTAAAATTTTACTGCTTACTTCAAAAAAACCCTACAATATGATCTTACTTTCTATGTATCAAACTCTTTGGTGAAACCCCTGTAAGTCTGGCACACATAAAACTGGACACATACCAACAGGGCAGATACTCTGAACACACGAAAACAACACTATGGTTAAAGGGTTCTATCAATTCAAAATGTCTAGAAACGTCTTCATGATAGTCTAAAAGTGTCCATTGCTGTACTACATATAAAACAGCAGAATGAATATAATACAGGTCATATATTAACTATCACAGAGATTCTCAATATTCCATGAAGACATTTAGTCACACTAAAAGGTAACATTGAAGCATTACCTTTTGTGCTGGTGATGGGGTATTACTCATTCACCACTTCTTTCCAGAGATCTTGTTATGAATATTCAGCTCTTGATTATAATAATGAATCCAAGGCGCTCTGCAATACTTAGTCTATGGTGTAGTAGTACCATTGTCATACAGATTATCCAAAGTGAACACTGCTACAATACCACAGGTGCCACTCATAACCATCAAGTGATGGGATAGATCAAGCTCCATCTGCACAGAGTGGGAGGAGGCATAGTGGTATGTGGCCTTGGAAGCAGAAATGTCAATCAATTTCAAACTTTGGAAACTGTCAGAAGGGACATGACTACATATTATGTTCTTGGGGTCAAATATCAGATGGCAGGAGGAGATTAGGGAAAGGAAGCAACATTTTCAGAACTTTCCATAGTAATAATGCTGAAGAAGATCTAGTTTCATCAGGACACAGTCTGCCTAAGGAGTTTGCCGTAATTTCTGTGAGATTGGTAAAACACTTCTATGTATTTCAGTTATCACTATCATTATTATTATTGCTACTTTAAGGCTGTCAAAGTCTCTTGCTTCTCAGTATATGAGGAAGACGGCTTGGGGATAAATGTAAAACAGACCTCATTCCTAATCATCCTAGCAATAATGCCAAGGTCAGCTATACCAAAGAGCACAATATACTGTATGACTCAATGCACACTTGCAGGAATATTCGTTAAACAAGTTAGAAAAAGTTAGAGCCTATCTTACTGCCCTGTCTGCAAAACAAACTTCATTTAGCCTTGGTAATTCTGGTTGTGCAGACTCAGGAAGAAAGAATGCTGAAATATATTTAAAAATTAGAAAAATATTTTTAAATATAGTATTTTTAAAAAGAACTTTTGAGCAACTTCAGAGCTCCTGCCTTTCACCTCAGAGCATATCAGACTGAGAAGTTTGTGCCATGCATTCTCTTTTTGTATTAAATGAAAGACTTGAAAGACTTTCTGATATGAGATTTTTAAATCTGTCTGTGGCACAAATCTGAATGGTTTCTATCTAGGCTTTGGTCCAGCAAAATTGTGGTAAACTGCTTTTATTAAAGGCAGCTACTTAATGCTTGGATTCGTCATGTTAGTCTGTTCAGTGGAGCTGATGTAATGGCCACTATAGAGGAGAAGATATGGAAGCAATGGTAAATGTCATATACAAAATAACTACCAACAACAGCATAAATAAATCTAGCTTTGTTCAGTGTTTGCATTCAACCTCGCAATCGTAGACATACGTGCCACCACTTGAATTACACATTCCTTTGCATCTTTGTTATCACTGATGACTTTTTAAAATCAGATTTGCTTAAAAGGGGTTGTAGCATGAATGTAACTAACAAGTATTTCTGGCCACAACAAAAGCAAAAGGGATACACACTAGGAGCACAACATACTGCATGGGATGTCAAAACTGATATGTAACATAGCAGTGGGAAAGACCAGCACTGATCAAAACCATTTGTCCCTAAGGGTTCCTTCCTACAGTTCACACTGTGAAGCAGAGTTATCCTGATTTCTCCTAGCAGGGAGTGCAGCTGGTCCTACTGCTACACAAAATGCATTTCCAGCATGGAAGAAAGGAAGGAGAAGTTCCCTATAGTGTTAGCTCATCTTTAGTAGTTCAGAGTAAGGAAACGATATCCTTATTCAACACATCTGTTTATTTTCTTCTGAACGCTGCATTGGCTGAATTGTAACTGGGAGGAATGGGAAGAGAAAATCTAGATTCATATGCAAACAGAAGCTTTGGGCAACACATTACATCATCTCGGGTACTATTCTTGCTGTTGGATGATATTTCCTTGCTGTAGTGTTTCAGGGCCACATAGTGTTCTTTCTAATGATTTTTGTCCTTCACTTCTTTATTGAGGAGGACCCCTTCCAAAGCTGTGGTTTGCACAGTGCTAGTGATATGGTGAGTGGTCCTTGGCTGGTGTGCAGATAACATTGTCCTACATGCCATGTGGTACTCATTCCCCAGTATATAACCAAACCATATAAGTGGTACGGTTCTGTGAGAAATGTCAAAGGTTGGCAATTACCTACTGGTCCAAAATTTGGAGAACAGCAATCTAGAATGCCTATGCTGGCACTGTTACACAGATGGGGGAAAATACAGGTAATTCTTAAATGCAAGATTATCTGGATAATCTTAACACTGGGTCACCAAAAACCTTTTTTCCAAAGAATTATAGTGTTTACCTTCAGTCCTGTCCGGTAGTTTCCCACTTTTACTTGTTGTTCCAGCGTTGACTGTTTCAGATGAGGTGCTCAGTTTGGTGTTGGGGTCTCGCTTGGGTTTTGGAGGCGGCTGCTTACGAGAGCTGCTACTTTCATCATCGGTTCCTCCAACAGAATGAAGAGACTGGGATCTCACGGTAAAGCCACTGGAGCAAGGATGTGGCAGTCTGTCCTGAGGAGCAGGCATCGTCATAAATCCCATGCGGAAATGTTTTCCCACATAGCTTCCTTCATTTCCTCTCACTACTTCTCCACCTATGCTGTAAGAGAAAATACATGTGTAAGTAAATGATCCACCTTTGCCTGAACTGTACCTGGAACCAGGGTCTCAGTTCTGCCTGTCATGAACAGATTGTTCTTCTGATTTTGGAAACAAGCAATGCTCTTTTCTTTTCTTAAAATAAGATGACTACTAGAATAATTAGTCTATTTTTCAGTGTAAGCTGCCAACAACTGAAACATAGATATACCACTATGCATTCACTCAAAATTTTACAAGAAGAAATTGGGAAAAACTTTTGTTCAGGTTTCATAGCATCGTGACTAGAAATTGTCTACAGAGCAAATTTCAAACATCAGAAGTCAGAACTGGGTTTTCAAGAAGACAAGAGACTGCAAGTAGGGCAAAGAATATTGCTATAGAAATGCAACATCATGCATTGATCCGCACTCCCCTGCGCTCATCTGACTACAGACACTCATGTACCTTGGGAAACAAGGCTTTTGGGGTCCAATCAATCATTTCCCTTCAGATTAAAGAATGGTAAGAGAAAGAAATGCTCTAAAAATTACTTGGACATAGGAAACTGAACATTAACATCTCATCAATTCCACATGAAGCTGCAACATGAGCAGCATCAGACTAGTAAGATACAAGCGTAGGAGATGAAAAGGTAATGGACTATGGGACACCAGGAAGAAAATAACCTCCAACCATTCAGAAACACAGGTACAGAAGGAAAGCTCAGCTGAAACAAGTGCTGTCATACCAAGTACTACATTGTACTGTGGATGGCAGGACTGAGAACCTGGTATTATTCCTACTATACTCATGCCTGCTTATCAGTTCTGAAAAACAGCTGCTACTGATGCTTATAATGTAAACCTACAGCACATTTCAATTAAAGAAATTCAGTGACTATGCAAAGAAACTCAGCAACACACACAGGTCAACACAGGTCGGCTTGCAAGGAGGTGTGAAATGGTACCACTGTGGCCATGTAGCAATATCAGTATGAGAACTGTGAAGTCCCAATTACTTCATTTCCCCTTCACACAGAGTGAAGCTCTAAGCAGGGTCAGTCTGCTCCTCTGTAAGTTTCCTATTCGATGTTGCTTTGGGCTGGTGCAGTTTATTTGGTGCCGGAACATATTTCCTTCTTTAAAAGACAAGAACACTCCTCAACGGTTCATGTGGAGACTGAGTAAGCTCACTTCATTCCCTGATACTGTCCCCATCTTCACTGAAGGTAATACACAAGCTGTATCTAATTGTCCTAAAAGCATGAGATTGGCACTGTGCAATGCACAACTTTGTGCATGATAAAGCAGAACCTTTGTTTGCTTACTACTGTCCTTGCATTTTTATTTAATTTCCACTAATGGAGAGGTCCACTTTCCAAATTGGTAACAACTGAACAGGTCTAACTGAACATGTGCCACTCTCCACGGGCACTGACACCTACCTGCACATGTACACACACATGTATGCCACGCATATACACACACTGGTCCATGTTCATAACCAAGTTATTACCGAATCCTAAATGGCATCAATTCCAGAGGGATTTGCAGTCAGAAAGATCAAAAGGTAGAACTCATTAATTTGAAGATTAATAAAAAACCTGTAGCTAATTTAAATGATTAACTATGCCTCTACTAATCTTTCATAAATTGTTCTGAAAATAATAAAATCCTCTGACGCTGGACTACAAAAAGGGCCTGTCACATTATTTAAAGAAAATTGCTATCCAAACATGCTGAAGAACGCAGGTGGGGAGTCTGCTTCCTTCCTTAAGTCTATTGGATAAATCACGTTTAGCAAACAAAATTTTAGTTTGCTATGTCTCTGACATTAAAATTCTTATTAGGTTACACTATTTAACTAGTGCATTTCACTACTGCATGGAGGTGTTTAAACCACACACTATAGGGCAGATTCTGTTCTGGATGGACTTGCACAAATGCCAGTGAGGTGATAGGTTTCACCCTTTTCCTAAGAATACACAGAACTGTGTTTATATGAAGCATGGCTTTTGCCAAACTGCTGCATCTTGTATTCCAGAAAGAAAAACTTTCAAAATGTAAGTCCAGAGTCTAAATGCACTATCTCATTAAACAATTAGATCATGTCCTTTCTTTTTCCCTCCTTTCTCATATTTTTTTCATTCTTTACTGAACTCCTTTCAGCATCACAGATGAAAACCTGTCTCACTTGCTTCCTACACTTACTCCAGAATAAACAGCCTATAGCCAGGTCAGAGAGAGGCTGCAGGTACAGATAGAAACAGACCTTGCTGTTCTGCTTCACGGCTGAAGTAGATCTGGTCTTGCTGTTCTACATCCTCTGCTCAGCTACTAGACAAAAACAGCAGGACACCATTTCCCTCTTTCCAGACACATTTAAAAGAGAGTCCATTTCTCTTTGAGCACAGGAGCCATCCTTCAGCTGATTAGGCACTGTAAACCCCAAGCTGAAGAAGACTAGCCTCTAATTCTTGGTCCTGGACCCTGCTCATGGACCAGAATCACAAAAGACAGGTTCATTACTTATGCTGGTAGCAATTCCTGAGCGTCAGACAGCGGATTTTTCCTAGCAGAGCTTGACTAACAAATCCAAGGGTAATATTGGGTGGAGTGCCAAGTTCACATCTCAGTAATACAGACTGAAATCCACCATGATGTAAAGAGAAAGGAGTCATTCCAGACTCATAGCCAGAGCACAAGTACGGTGGCAGGATGGCAGATTTCAAACGTGGCATCCCCTACCCTCAGGCAGTAGCATACTGAAGCTCTTGTGCAATGTGTGTGTGTGACTTGTGCAATGCAGCTTTGCAATGCACCGCGCTGCTGATGTTCCATCACAAAACCAGACAGAATTAAAGGATTTACTTATATACTCTGCCTGCTTGCAACCACAGGAGTTGGCTGGGGCTGATGTATGTCCCACTACAGCACAACAGGCCAAGAAAGATTTCTATGCACCTTGCTGCATAAATGACTACGGAGAAAGTGAGGGAAAATAATTGTGGAATCTCACTCCATTATTTCTGACAGGAAAGAGCCTGTCCTCCTCATCATACTGATAATGAGTTCTATCTCATTTCAAAATTGTATTATGTGAGTTGCTGTAAGTATTACACAGTTTATTAATATATATGGAAATACAGATTTGGATTATCCCTCTGGGAAGTTTCAGTTTGAACTTGGCCAGGTTCAACTGCTTCTCTGACAAAGAATTATGTACAGCGTTCAAATAACCGTTAAAAGCACAAGACATTTGTCTACAGAGAGAGACATGAATTATATAATAACAAAGTTAATCATACATTACACACTTACAGCAAAGCTGACTTTATGCTGAAAATGCACTTTGGCATTTGCCTAGGTCTAGTGGCGGACATTGCAGTGGCTGGAAAAAAGGGCAGTGCAGTAAGGTTGGCTCCAGGGTCCCTGAGGAAGTATGTTCTGAAGCAGCTCTCCTTTCAAAAAACATGCTACAGGGCTTCTCCGAAGCCTACCTAATAAGTCCAATGCTGCCAGATTGCACGCTCCCTTCTTGGTTGCACTGGAAGTACACAAGCTTCCATCCCTCTCCCTGTTCCACACAGTACTGGAACTGAATCATTACAACAAATACCAAAACAGATGGATCTGCCTTGAATCAGTAACAGTGGATTTTGGTGTTCATTACCAAAATCTGAACAAGAGCTCCAACTGATTGATCTGATGAGTCTTGTTCTAACTCCAATATAGGTTTTATCTGTCAGCTGTGATTTCTGAGGTCAGAACTGGGCTAGCATAAAACCATACTGACCTTGCTGTTCCTACCTGCGGTATCAGCCCGCCTGCACATAAGCTGTAGTCATCACAGTCCTGGAGACATTACGGCTCAGCTTTCAGTGCTCTGCCTGCTCTATTCTATCAAGTAGATACTGGAGCATTGACCAAACTACAGCACGGAATAACTGAAATATTTACATGTTTGAAGAATTACAGAGGGGAAAGTCTTTTATATTATTCATTCTATTACACATCACAAGAGAGCTAGTTCTAGAGGAAGGCTAAATATTAAAAATGAACACAGAAAAGACTCTAAATGGACAGAGGGTGGGCAAGGTCATTTCCACCTTGCTTTGCCATGTCATAACGTTCCTATTGACTAGGAATATATTTTCAAGTTGTTAGGTTAGAAAACTAAGAAAAAGAGCTTCTCATCACATCGCTGAAAAACACATGGCAAAGAAAAAGTATCTAGAGACTGCCTGCCTCAGTCGGTGTGGTCTTTTTTATTTGCATTGTTCCTACTTAGCATTGCAAACAACAGTTTTAATTTGCTGTAAAGTTTCATTACTTGGTCCATGAAGAAATTGAATTAATTCATGGAAAACAAATTAATAGTTATGTGAAAACTTTTGTTTTACTTGGTGTTACTGCTTTAACTATAAACAATGTGGAATATTAAATCCCTCAGTGCAGTCATAAGGAGTAGGAGTATTCTTGGGGATGTCTAAGTCCCATAAAGTCAGAATACCCTACAGCTACATTTTCTTCCCAGCCATCTATCTACCCTTGTTCTTGGTATTCATCCAGAAATTCTCTTATCAGTTCAGACTTACAATGGATTAGTTTCATGCCTCAGGCACCAAGAACCACTTGGTAGTTCTCCTCATCTTTGTAGAGTTTCTATTTTTCTTCTGTGCTCCTTTACATGAGATTTTCTGACTTTTTATCCACAAGTTCAAAAGGGGAACTACACCTGATTATGAGACTTGACCTCCTAAGCAGGAGGAAGGGGAATATGCTCCGCTGGTGACGTGGCATCTTTGAAGGTATTTTGCCATTTCTTTGCTGTGATACACCCCAGTATGGGACCACAGCAGGTCACCATCCTTCTCTGAGTGTTGAAATTCCAGACAAACAAGAGAAACCATTTCAATAGCAGCTGCTCACTCCTCTTGTTCTTGAAGAAGACTCAAGACTACTGGTTTGTTTAGCTCACAGAAACTGAGATGGGAGTCTCTGCAGGCTCCTCTGTAGCAATGGGGAAAACTATGAATTACAGGGCAAACAATGCACATGGATGGCCAGGCCTTTTCCCTCTGGGGAGCTGCAAGCCCACGGAGTGCTACCACCCACCATGACATGCATCTAATCCATCAGGGAAGCCGTCTGAGTCAGAGACTGAAGAAAAGAGAAGTCACAAAAAATGAACTGTGGTAACATAGGGAGATTTTTGTAAGTCCATCATAAAAAATGACTAATCATCTGCAAAAATACAAAAGGAATAAAAATACTTAACTCAGGGATTGCATATGAGGTAGCTTGACTGAGCAGTTTGCTCAGTGCATCTACCTCTTTTGGGTTAAGGGAATAGCTACTGTTATTTTAACCACTTTCTTACTCTTACAGCAATGAATACCCAGCTCCTCTGCTCATATCAAATATTCTGAGTATAAAGGGCTGAAATGGCTTTGAAATGTCTATTTCCCATCAGAATAAATTATACACACATATACTAAGGATGACACATTTTACTTTGTATCTGAGAAGCACTTTCAAGATTAGCATAAATTATGTTTGTAAATTAGAGGTTGGATGCCAAAAACCAGAAGATATACTATTTTTATCCCCCTAAATATGATTTCAGCAGACCATGAAATGTAATACCGAAGAAAGAAGGGCAGGATCACAATCGTGGATTCAGGAACTGCACTGTAAGTATGGTTTCACACAGATCTACACCATTTTTATTATAGAAATTAAACATACAAACATATTACACACATTTATTTTCTATTTTTTTTAAATCACACTTCAGAGGTCTCCCTCCTTATTCCCAAGGAATATACATACATGATTTTTTTCTGCATTACTTTTCTGAAAGACTCCAAGTCACCCACAATAATCTTACATCAAAATCCAGAGGACAATACTACCATCCTTTTAGATACAGGCTAAGGTGTAAATGAGTCGTGATAAAGGTCAAATTTAGAGTCAGTTTGTGCACCCGGAGGACTATCTAAAGCAAGTAACTGACATGCCTGCGTACATCAAACATGTTACCTCTGCCATATGCCTCTGCTTTTGAGGTA